>JAVQJF010084405.1:0-33108 GCA_036023855.1 Gadopsis marmoratus | reverse complement strand
GAGACATCATTTTCACACATGGATTGGCCTCCACAGAGTCCAGACCTTAACCCCATTGAGAATCTCTGGGATGTGCTGGAGAAGACTTTGCACAGTGGTCCGACTCTCCCATCATCAATACAAGATCTTGGTGAAAAATTAATGCAACTCTGGACAGAAATAAATGTTGTGACACTGCAGAAGCTTATCGAAACAGTGTCACAGCGAATGCAGGCCGTAATCAAAGCTAAGGGCGGTCCAACCAATATTAGTCTGCGAGCGCAGCATCAAACCACAACCTGATCAAAGGTTGAACAGATTTACAAGAAGAACCGGTCCGTCTCTGCTCTTGATGACCTTTTGAGATACATATTCTTCTGCCTGAAATCACTCCCATCTCTTATCACTGAAGAAAAGACTAATGTGTTAGATCTGTATTGTTATTATTATTTTTATTACCACAGGCAGCGACTACTCACCCCAAAACAGCAGTACACAGTTGAGACAAACATGACAGCCGTCAGGATGATGAGACAGGTGATGAAGAAGCCGATCATCAGACTGGAGCTGCAGACGACACGGTCAGGAGGTGATTACAAGACACAGGATTCGTGTTTATTTCTGGCTGCATTTCATGCTTTAGTGTGACAGGAAATGATGACAAACCGCAGTAAACACAGGAGAGAACGTGCGACTACAGTGAAAACGATTAAGGAAAACAGATTCAACAGTGAGGGGGACGGAGGGTCTCTGAGGATGGCAGAGACGTAAAGGCGGGAATGAAAGGCAGAGAGGGGAGTGGTGAGACGGGTCGAGGAGAAAGGTTAATACAGAGACGGGCTAAAGAATGATCAATAATGAGAGATGGGCAAGGAGAAGACGTGTGATCGCAGGAGAGATAAAGCGAGAGAGGAAGGTTCACCTCGAGACAAAATCTGCCAGAGATTTTTTGAATCTGGCTGCGGCTCGGCTGCAATTACACCGGTATCGATTCGATATTCTCTTTCACATCTAATCTGTTCAGCTTTTTTCTTTTCACTTTTTTTAATTGTTTGGTTGCGAGTGCTAAAGATGGACGCGAGTGCCAAAGATACTGTGGGGACTACAGCAATGTGCAGCATGTGTGAGGCTCCAAAGATTAAAGGCAGAAACCGAAACATTTGGAAAGACGGGCCACAGCGGACGTTTTAAAGGGAAACTCCGGTATTTTGAAACCCCGGCCTTATTTTTGCTAATTTTGGGGTTTTGTCTGTATCATTTTGTCATTTTGTCTGTGTCATATTACATGTACATGTGACGAATCCACTACAAGTTCTCATCTTCTGACTTTTGAGATAAAACACATTTGTTAGCATAAAGGGGACAGCATCTGTCTCTGTTAGGCCTGCTGTTGGTAAAATTCCAATAACGCCAAAATGCTGTCATCCCATTTTAACATCCTAACAGTTTGACTAGCTAATGGTGGCATATTCCTGTGAGGGGATGAAGCGTGAGACCTGTAACGTCCACTCTGTAGTGTTTCAAAGTGTTGACTCACGGCGGCACAATGACGATCTGGATGAAGCAGATGAAGAGAAAGACGAGGGAGGCGCAGGCCACGTAGGCCCCGAACCTGGAGTCCACCTGTTTGGAGTACTGCAGGAGGAGAATGAGACGGCATTTTAACATTTGACGAGACGCTTTTCTTCCTGGAATCAATACTGTCCCACAACGCATACGTGCAGCAGAACTGCACGTTTGACACTTGCACTCAAGTCAGACACAAGTCACAGAAATGAGGACTTTACACTTGACATGGACTTGACTGCTGTGAGACTTCACTTTTGACTTTTCTCTCAAATGCTTGGACTGTATTCTTGATGTGTGGCTTTATACTTCTTGAACTTTTTCTTCCTCAAAATGTTTCCCTCTTTATTCTCAGAATCTGGGATATTTTGGTTATTCTCTATCGCATTCTCCAGATCTGACTCGACTTGAGACTGGAAGGCAGAAGGTTTGAAGTCTCAACTTCTGAGCTGGCAAAATCCCAGAACAATATAAAAAAAAAAAACACACGCACACACGTAAGACGAGATGTTTTTAAAGGCCTGCTAAGTGTGACCAAGACCGAAGACTGACACAGATGATCTCGTCCGCAGAAAGCTAGAGGCTCACATAAAGTCCTTCTGCTCTACGTCTCTACTCCCCAACACTTGTACCACGACAGGAAGAAAGCTGAGTGACTGAAACTTGAAAACGGAACTCGACTCTTTTCCTGTTTTCCCAAAAACTCTTTTGCAAAGGCCGAAGCTCTCGCCTTTCTCCTCAGCCTGTCCTCCTTCCCCTTTCCTTTAGTAGCCGTCTCCTCCCCCCTTTAACCCCCCAGTTCGTCCCTTGCTCTGTTACACTTTGCATTGGCCGACTTCCTCGAGGGACAGAGAAGAGCGAGCGGGAGAGAGCTTTTTGTCACAGGGAAGATTGCTTGTCACGGCCAACTATTTGCCGCTTTATTGGCAGTGTGTGTCGCTATGTGTGTGTGTGTACGTCCTAACCTTTTTCTCCAGGTCAGGCTCTCTGAAGGTGAGCAGGAACTTCTTGACGTGTTCGGAGCGTAGACGGTCGATGCTGCGAGCGTCGATGGCCCGGCCCAGGAACTCGTCCACCTCGTCCTCTGGGTTTAGGTTTTCCTGCGTGTTTCTGAAAATGAAATGCCTGAATAACACAACACGAGACCGGGTGACATTTACATCGTCCGGACGTCTGGGAAAGACTCTTCGGATTCTGCTGCAGCGACACGTTTCCTATTCAAACTCAAACTCTGAACGCCTGCCACAGAGCAGCGAATTCCCTTTTCACAAGCTAGGGACAACTGCGAATCATCCCTAATCGTTGTACGGTCGGTCACTAAGCACCTACCCTCCCTGAGGTGCAGCAACATTTAGTCTACAATCACGTGCAAAGTGAAAAGGAGCGATTGACCTCAAACACCCAAATCACTCCCCCTCAGTCCCAAAAAACACTCCGATGAGCCGGCTCGTCACAGAATCAGCAAAGGTGTCAAATACACCGAGTGAAATTCTCCGGCCTTGTTGACGAGCATTAGTCAGCTGATGGAGGCGTCGCGCTACTGTGTGTGAGGAGTTTGACACTCGAAGGCTGCCTTCATATTCGTCTGCTTTTCATGTTTATCGTCACGTGAGACACTTTAGGGTTAGATTCTTAGATAAATCGTAACAGAATTGAATTATTATGTCAAAGCAGCACTTTTCTCTGTTGGGGATGTCTGATGGGGATCTTTAATCGTTTTGTCATGTTGGTTTAGCATCACAGCTTCTGTTAAATGCAGAAAACCTGGTTGCCTCGCAGTGGTTGTTTTTAAAATAAAATAAAAAAGACATGGTGGCAGATGGCAATGAATGCTGATCCGACCTGCGGACACTGAGATGAAGGCGTGAAAGCAACAAATAGACTGCGCTAATGTTTCTACAAGCAGAAATTATCAAATAAGAATTCCACACAGACATAATCTGGCTTTTACAGGTTACAATACCAAACACCAAAGTGACAACATTAAAAGGCTTTTTCACTCCTGAATTGTCTCCCTCGGGCCATGGTTAACATTCAGGGTATGATATAGGTCTGATTTTCCGAGTCAGTCTAGATGTGCGACTGTTGACGTGAAACAAGCACGTGTCTCCTCCGCCCGACCGTTCACGGACAGATTTCCAAGCTAAGCTGTGACGGTGTATGTGGCGATGCTTTTCGGTGGAGCGTGAGAAAACGCAGCGCGTGCTTCCTCTCGACTCCAAAAGCCGTCTTGCATAAGAAGCAGGACGCGTGCCGCAGCCCGGAGCCGAGGCTGCCAGTGTCACGTCAGAACAAGCTCCCAGATACAGAAGGGTTTGGGAGGAGAGGAGGACGACTTCTTTGCAAATGACTGCAGTTCTTTGATCACTGACTGCCTTTGGGGTTAAACATCCCCTCCTCTGTCTTTTTTACATCCTGGCTGAGACAGTCACTGCACCACTTCATCAGCATCCCTATCTGACACTTTAAAAAAATGACATAAAGGTCTTTATCACTATTACAAACACTGCTGGACATGTGGGTCATATATATTAAGTCCAATGCCAATTACCAGTTAGTCGCCGGTCATAAATCACGAGTTTTTATATCTGTGTTTCCATAGCAACATGAGATTAAATCACTTAAAATCGGTCACAAAAACTGCGAAATGACTAAATTCGTCGACAAAAATCAACAACAGCAACAAATCTCAGACACAGAAACCGCATCAACAAAGTGATCAGTCAGTTCAAACTAACAAATAAAGTGACGCTTAAAATGACCAGGATTTGAAGTAATACTTGCAAAAGGATTCTTTTCTTTTAAATCCCCCGAAAACTTGGGTTTCTGATCTCAAGTCTGTCTCTCTTAAATTAAATGATAAATGACTAGATAAGCAACAGTCGAAGTTAAAGTTAAAAGCAAACATCCGTATGGTTTATTCGTCAATATTGAACAAACTCAGCGTGTGTGCCTCATCAGGTTTGATGGACAGCAGCAAACAGCCTGTTACCATCGCTGGCTTTCAAGTTTCAAGAGAGAAGGGCACCGACAGAAATCTCTCGTGTCCAAAAAAAGCAACTGGGACACAACGTACACAGATAAAGTCAATAATTGTTTAAAACCGAACTGTAGTTAATATTGGACAAACCTACAACATAATTACCTGTGTTAAAATCTTAAATAAACACAGGCAGAAATCGCGTGGGTCCAAATCACGTAAAAGTAAAAAGCTTATTGAGGTTATTTTCAGAGGCAATCAAATCAATTTTGCTGCTAATCTTTGACATATCCAAGACTCTAATCACCACCAAAGCCCCATCCCCCTACTATTTATTATATGGAAAATAATTAATGTTTTGTTGTAATAAATAGTGAAATAATTCAAATAATTAAACTGGCATTTAAAGGGTTAAAATCCTGAAAATTATTGAATGTTTGGTTAGTTTTGAGTTGTTTAAGAGATTTATGAAAAAAAAGCAGAGAAAAATATTGATGTATGATGATTTTAGTAGCTGTTTTGCTGTGCGTGTACATTTTGGCCACGAAAAATGTACAAAAATGGCAGAGGAGGTCGTAAGGGTTCAAATGTATCTGCAGGACTTTTGAAGCTCTGCAGGTGCTTGTTGTACAGTACAGACATTACAGCATCCTCGGGGTGCACAATGATGTAGTGTCACATCTGTGCTTTGTTTACGCTTGGAAGCAAATTGGGTCTTTACATCAGCAACAACAGCATCAAGTCTCTATTTCACGACTACTGATGTTAATGTGTTTTCCACATTTCTTTTAAGAAGCAATAGTGTATGTAGCCACAGAAAATGGACAGAGGACAACAAAGGGTGTCATCAGGACATACAGTTCAAATACTCCTTCAGCGCAATCTTGTCACGCCCCGTGTGAGTGGTTGTGTTTCCTGTCTTCTGCTGCCCGTCTCGTGCTTTCTGGGTTGTGATTTATTGCCTTGGTTCTCCTGTGTTTGAGTTTGTGTCCTGTCTCAGCCGCCCTCGTGTTTCCCTGACTGTTGGAGTGTTTTCACCTGTTCCCCTGTGTTCACCTGTGGTCCATCCCCTCGTTAGTGTCCCGTGTATTTAAGTGTGTTCGGTCCCTCGGTTCTCTGTGGTGTCATTGTCTGTCTATGCGTGTGTGGATGTCCTCTACGCTCCTTTTCCTTGCTGTTTTTAAATGCCTTTTTAGTTGTTCCTTCTCATTAAACCCCGTACGTTCAGCAGTCTGCATCTGGGGCCCCCTTTCCCTCCTCCACACCCAGCCGTTCCTGACAATCTGATCTATTGATCTCTAACCTGAAACCTGATTCAGTAACGGGTCGTTTTTTCAAGATAAGACACAGTCATGTTGAGAAACAGTCACTACTCACTTGTCTTTGGGGTCTTCGAAGCCCTGCAGGACAGAAAAGAGCAAAAGAAAGAAAGACAATTAAAGTTGGAAATGGCAACTTCTAGTGGTCTGACTGATTAGTCAGAACTTTATTTTGTATTTTTATTTTTGAACCAGACTGCAGACGTCTGCAACTGTTATGCTGCTGCCCGTCTTGGCCAGAAGAAGATTGTTTTACTCCTGTTTAAATATATACTGTATTAATAATATTAAAATAACGTAATGTTAATCAATCTTTCTTAATCAAAAGCCAGGCTGACTGTAGCCTCAGTCTGCAGCTGTAATATCATCATACAGAGACTCTGGTGTCGGGGGCCCCTGCGCCTGCTGGACCTGCCGGGCCTTCTGGACCTGGACTAAGTAAATCATCCACCATGTACAATAAATTCAATTCAGTTTTATTTATATAGCACCATATCATAACAAAGTTATCGCATGGCACTGATGCTAATGCATCTCTCTAGCTCCCTCTTCTGGATCAACACATCAATGTCAATACTGAAGGAGCACAGCTGGCTTCTACCTGCAAAGA
Organism: Gadopsis marmoratus; assembly: GCA_036023855.1. Lineage (NCBI taxonomy): Eukaryota > Metazoa > Chordata > Actinopteri > Centrarchiformes > Percichthyidae > Gadopsis > Gadopsis marmoratus. The sequence goes on along the minus strand of JAVQJF010084405.1, from coordinate 26,654 downwards.
CTGTAACTAGCAATTATTATTTTTATGTCCAAAGCCCTAAGATATTCAATTTTGTCTATGCATGACAAAGAACATTTTTGCTTAAAACAAAAGCACTGATATCTATAAAAATAGATATTATCAGAGTATAAAGGTTCCTGCTTGTTCCACTGTTTCCTCACAACATATGAAAGCAGTATTAAAGGAAAGTACATGTGTAAACTCCTGGATGCCTCAGAAGCCGCTCACAGTCTCCTGCTCAGCTCCATCTGTGTCTGGATAAAACAAGAGAAAGTGTCCATCCATAACACCCCTTTTTATGGATATGAGAGGGAGGGGGGGCTCCCATATTAATGCCGATAAAAATTCTCTCTCTCATTCCCTCTGTGCGTCCTTGACACTTCCTCCAACTCTGTCTCTACAACTTGCTTTATCTTCAGAGCTTGCCGGGTGATTAATGAGCAGTGCACAGATAGCGAGGGAGAGGGAGAGAGAGAGGGAGATAGGCAGGCAGGAGGAAGATGGAAGGTGAGGGTGAACAATAAAGTTGATGTCAGAAGCGAAACATTTCTGTGAGTCGGAGCGTAAAGAACACACAGACACTTTGGCGACACGCTTGTCTGATATTAAGCAAACGAAGGAGAGAAAAAAAACAAAAAAAAAACACACCACAGCTGCTGACATGATGTCAGGACCAGTAATTGAAAGCACTCATCCAGGACGACAGAAGATAAGCATGTGTTGGGAGTTTTTAAGGCTTTATATATATAAAGTGTTAGTTAATAGGCAATAAGGCCCTTATAACATGCTTATTTACATTATGTGTTATGACTATATAATGTGTTAATAAAAGCATCATAAACGTGTTCATTGTTAAAATACAGGACATTTATAAGCACTTTATAAGCTCATAAACCTGTGCGAGACAGATTTTAGAAACAAGGGTCAAAATCAGTGCAGCAGATATCCTGATTCTGTTCCCGCACATCCCATAACCTAACAATATCCCTCTGTGCTAAATGGCAACATCTTTCAAACTCCTCCCCTGTTGATTGTAACGCAGGCTATATGAATATGTCTCCGAGCCCAAGCTGAGATGATGCCACAGGAAACACGAGCTTCCCCTTTAACCTGCGCTTTCATTTGGTTAATCTGAAGTCTACATAACAAATCGGGTCACTTTAAAAACTATTCAGTCCTGCACACAGATTAACATTTCTATCATTGTTTCTACCGTGTAACACCCCCCCTGACACCCCCGCCTGGGCTTCCTCACATTCTTCCCTATAATAGATTCACTGAGGGAGGTGGGTGGACTGATGATATGGATAAACAAAAAGCTATTCTGTGTGTGTCAGGTGTGGGTGCATCCATTCACTGAGTGAGTCACTGTCTGCAGGGTCGGCTCAGCAGGGACAGCTACAGTACGTAAATAAGAATTAATCTTGATATGGTTACGTTTAAGCTTGTCCTGCAAATGAAATTCTGCCCAGGAGAGGTTGAAGTTTATAGGATGGGGCTGTTTTGTCTCCCCCTTGCTCGACTGGCTTCATGGCAGCCGCCCACATGTTGCTGTGGTCACCCCGAGTGCCCCGACAGCCGCTCAGGGCCGAGGGGAGATGTGAGAAGAGGACCCGCGAAGGGCCATCGCCGCTGCTGATCGGGACTGCGGGTCAAAGGATTATGGCTATCAACAACGTGTTGGCTTCGTCACCAAATGAGAGCTGAGACGAGAGTTTGGCTGGAGCACCACTACACAACCCCGACACGCATAATAGCTGCTCTACAAAGCAGAGGGTCAGGACGCTTTTTAAAATAACAATGGCCACTTTGTAAATTTTCCTCACCATCCTCTTCATCTCCTTGGAAACCTGGTTGCCGCCCAGATGGTTGTAGAACGGACGGTCGGTCCAGTGGCCACTGTTGTGGGTGACAGAATTGGTCCTCTGTCGGTTCATTTTGGCTATCATCGCCTTTTCCTCTTTCTGTGAGACATAAAGATACGGAAACGGGTATCAGAATATATTCATTACGTGCTCAGGAGCTCACAGAAACTAAACAAAAGATAATTTATTTACAAACACAAAATCTCTGTGATGTTAAATAAAATGACTATAGAAAATTATTTTATTTATATGGAACGTCTATCTCCAGTGGTGGAAAGTAAGTACAGTTTTGAGGTTCTAGTATTTCTACTGCATCTTGCATCACTTCTACAGTATAGGAAAAGCAACAAGTTTACAAGATCTCAGGATTGGCTTGTTCAAACCCAGTATAGGGAGAACAAAAAAAAAAACAACAAGCAATTAGAACTGCACACTGGCTCTAGGACGTATTTTTCAAAAAGAAAAATATGACAAGCAACCACACGAATGAGACTGTACAATCTCCCTTCTGTCTCACAGCATGGGCGGCAAAATGAGAGGAAAAGATCCCTTCACATGACATGCTATCTATAGTCACAGCTTGTGACAGTGCTGGAGGACAGAGACAGCTGATAGAAGCAGTCCAGTCATAAACACACTGGAGCTCACGCAGTGAAGTGGAGATGAACTCATTCGTCTCCGACACACAGTTCAGGTGGGACAGAATCCAACTTTATAAACAACGACATGTGCACTATGGGCTGACTGTGTGCATTTTAAAAGGCCGCTCCATCAGGAACCGCTTTAATTTTGGTTGTGCTGATATATCAGAAATATCACGTTTTTAGCTTCAGCATAATCCAACGGCCACATGTCGATGGCCTCAGTGGATTTTTGGAAAGTTACGTTGCGTTTTTCCAAGCATAGATACACATGTACCATCAGCCCTCAGCTTCAAATTAAAATACCGATGAGTCGACGCATTTTATGGGAAACTAGGTCCTGCAGCCATGAGGACAGTTACAGTGAAAAGAGAATCAGTCCCTGAAAGTTATTAAGAATCAAATCAATTCTGAAATTCCAGAAGGCGTCCACTGCATCTCATATTTAAAAAATGCCATTTATATATAAATTCAGCCTCTTTTCGCTCACTGTTTTGTTATTTCCAGCACATTTACTGTTTGGGTCATTCACGGCACATCAACCTCGTTTCCAGCAGCAGCTGATGAACCCACTGTGCCCACTAGTTGCCCAGCACAGACAAAGTTAGCATCCAGCTGGTGAAGAAAGTAAACCTAGGTGCTAAATAGCCAGATATTTTCCCCAGGAGTTGATAGAAACTAAAAATGAGAATGAATATTTGAATTTGATTCATCAGAAGGACAGAAACATGACTCAGGTGGGATAATGTGTAATGTTTGTGTCTGTCAGCTTGTTGTGGAGTTCCTCTGCCCCCTAGTGTCTAAAATCAATGAATAACCAATAATAATTAGGCCTAAATATGGTGTATCTTTTTATGTGGACTTTTCGACAATAGCAAGAACCAGACCCTTTTCTGACTGCAGCCCACAATGAGGTAGGTTTCTATGTTGTGCTTCTTCAGGTAGGCGTTTCTCTCTCCCCCTGTTCCCTGCTCCACATCGTAGTCCCCGTTCAGATAATTCAAAGTGGCCTTAGTGATATGGATGCGTCTGAAATGGGAATAACACACACAAATGCTCATTATTCAGATACTGTATATTCAAATCTACAGCTCAACAGGCAAAACGTACCGTTTCAGCAAAACAGACTGGTTTTTAGTTAGTTTGAAGTTCACTGTTACTGGGGAGACATACCCGGCTTTGCCCCCAGCCTCCATCTGATTGGCTAGCGTGACGTCATTGGACCAGACGTCAAACTGCCACTTCCTGAGTCCCAGCACCCCACAGTGCACCCTGCCGCTGTGGATGCCCACTCGCATGTTCACGTTGACCCCGGTCACCTCCCGTACCAGCCTGCAAAATACATCAAAATAAAAGAAAAAAGGCGCTGAATATAAGAATCTGCAAAATTGTTGTTTCTAAGTTTGCCAGCAATCTTTGGTGATGCATGTTGAGCGCTACATGTTAGTGATACATGTTAGTCCTGTGATTTCTTTCCAACTAGATTTTTATGCTGATTGTTGAGCTTCCATGGGAGGCGCTGTGTCTATGCAGCTAACGGTTTCCCTGTGTGAAGTAGGAGACATGTATCTCTGATGATTTTCAACGTGGCAACAGACAGTAGACTTAAAAGATAAAAGATGGCTAGAGGCAGTCATGGCGTCTTAAGGCCTTAAATGATCAGACGAATGCCCTGAGTGGACAAAAGCATCGCTGTAGCCATGCAGTCGCTATGATTAGATAACAGATAACCCTGTAATCGCACTAATCTCGGCGCTGTGACCTGGAGGTCTTACTGAAAACCCCCCCTCGGAGTTCATATCGGCGTTGGAAAACAACTTCTGGGTGCTGTGACGCTCATGTTTCCACCAGCTGGGGGGGTTCGTGGTGCTTTTGCAAAATAGTAAATGCAACAGTTACACCATTAAAAAATGTGGAATAGTAAATTCACATCCCACCAAAAGTCCAACACTGAAAGATATTCCATTTCATTACATAAAAGCAGTAAATGCTCGCACCTGACAAGCTGGAACCTACAAATGTTTGACAGTTTTGCTTGATAAATGACTTAATTGCTTGATCGATCTCTCAAGGAAAAGAGCCTGGCTAGCTGTTTCCCTCTGTTTCCAGCCTTTGTGCTAAGCTAAATTAGCCGGCTGCTGGCGGTAGACTCACATTGTACAGACATGAGAGAGATATCGATCATCTCATCTATCACTTGGCAAGAAAGAGAACAAGCTTATTTTATCCAAAATATCCAACTTTTCCTTTAATTACTAGCCCAGCTGCATGCTGGGATAGGGTCCAACAGCATAAGCTGTACTGACTCCTGACAGATGGACGGATGAATTAATAGAGGGGATAATGCTAACAGGGCAGAGTGAGGCAGATCAGCTGTGACGGCTTAAAAAAAAACCCAAAACTTAAAAACAAAAAGCGCCGAGGCAGCTCAGAGACTGAGCAACAGACATTTCACAAACTCTACAACCACAGTCAATGTGTCAGCCTCCAGCCTTGAACTGTGACCTCCACGCCCGAGAAGAACACAGATATCGGATGTCAATTTGGCGTTTGAGATATGAGAAACAGTGGCCCCGCCGGTAGTCTTTGGATGGAACAGAAAAGTATTTCTGCATAACAAGTGGTGTTATTTATTACCGCTCCCACGGCAAAGAAATGATTCCCATGAAATATAACTAAAACTGCATCTGGGAATCATCCATTCATCCAGCGAGCGGTTTTCCCACAGACTGTGCCGACTCCCTGAAGCAGACTGGAGACAAGAGCCTCCGTCACCATTTTACATATTTAGTCATTTTTTATTGCAGTCACACGTTAACCGGCGGTGCCTTGTTAACCCGGGGGGCCGAGGGGGGGGGCAACTTACGAGATGGCCTCTATCATGTCCATCCCCATCTCCACGCAGCAGTGGGCGTGGTCGGCCCTCGCCTCTGGCAGCCCAGACACACAGTAGTAGCAGTCTCCCAGGATCTTGATCCGCAGGCAGTGGTTCTCCTGTCAGGAAGGAACAACTTAATGGAAATGTACATCAAGTCATACACCGTGTTCACGTTCACACTTCTTCCCTTGAATACAGTAAACTGTACAGCTTGTTGTAGTCACACGCCACAGGTTCAGTCCTCCTTTAACATTATGGGCTATGGGAACGAGGATTTTCAGCGCGGGCGTCTGCGTGACTATTAAATGTGCTGTAACATAAGATGCCTTCTACAAACCACAACCTCGCAACTGTTGCAGCAAAGTCCAACCGTGAACAAACCTTATTATGGTGATTTAGCTGCTACAGCTGGATTCTTTCCAGCCACGTTTCATGTTAGAATAGCAGGTTTCAGCCCAGCTATGTGGCAAAAAAATACTTCGTTTTTGTGAAGCAAAGCAGAGTGCAAAAATGTGTAACTGATAAGTTCAACAAGTGGCTTCAATTACGCAGACGTCCACTCCCAAAATCAGAAAGCAGAGCGGCGTTCAAAAAGTGAAGGATTCCGTGTGTAAGTCGCGCCTAACATTAATAATAAACATCCAAAAACAAAGTCAACCTCTGGTCAGCACTTTCAGTGTGATCCTACGCTCTCATATAACCACTTGGGCGTAATAAAACTGGCAAGAGGATATTCTGAAAAACAGCATGGTTGTTCTTTTCCACCTCAAAGATGGTCCTACTACATTACTACAGTATAGCATTTGAATAAATACTATTTCATGATTAATTATCTGCAGTTCTGTCTGTTTAAAATCACAATCTTCTCTGGGAAAGTGACATATTTTCAGGTAAGTAATGATTTTAACATCACAGGAAAACATTCAACTCTAAAATGACCAAGCGAACCATTACTGTTAAATTAAACTGTATGATAGAATAGCACAGTTGTTGCTATAGATGTTTCCAATCATGGATTTTCATGTATAAAAAAATTGACTCGATGAATGTATGTTAGAAGTAAGCAGACATATAAACACACTTGTTTCTCAAACTCTCACCAACAGCAAACTAAAGCTGCTCTAATGAGAGTTTTGTGTAATGTGGACGAGGTCACTCACGGTGATGCAGCATTGTTTTCATTTACTTTAACACATTTACGGTTTGGTCCAATCTCACTGCTCGCCCTAACCTCATTTCCAGGCACAGCAGGAAGCCAATTTCAGCAACAAGAAAAAAAGAAGCTCTGCCACTGTAGCTGCTGTACACCGCCTGCCGTGCACCAATCGCCAGACAGATTTTTCCCTCAGGAGTTAGTGGATGCCAGACCAGACCAGAGCTAAAGGGAGAGTGGATGCTGGACTAACAAATGAATCCATATGCTGCTCCATAACTGCTAATATTAGTAAACTGTTTGCTGATCAACTTACTAATGATAAGATTTCAATGATCATGCTCATTTCTGCTGCTCCCGTCACGTTGTGTATGTGTGTATCCTCACGTTTGACTAATAATGGACCTCAGGGTCCAGTTTGGTTGGTTGGTGTGTGGGACGACCATGATATGGGCTGAGTGTGTGTGTGTGTGTGTGTGTGTGTGTGTGTGTGTGTGTGTGTGTGTTGGGCTTGGGAGAACACCGTGTCTCATGATAGCCGCCTGAGTATCTCTCCAGCACATGGCTCTAGGAAAATACAAAAACACCCACTGTGTAAAGAGCACAGACAGGGAAAGTGTGTGTGTGTGTGTGTGTGTGTGTGTGTGTGTGTGTGTGGGTACATCTGGCATGGACATAAAAGTGTCAGGAGCAACCATTCTGGTTTATAATGCCATTATGCCCGTTTCCCTCATAAATATTGATCAGCACATCATCTCACCTTTCATAAACAAATGGCATACATTTAGCATTAGCTGGACAAACAGTGAAGCTTCCGAATTAGAAAAAGAAAATATCAATATTCATGAATGTGCCGTTTATGTAGCTGTGGTTCAGACAATGGAAACGTGCTATAAAACACATGTCAGGATATTGGTGGCAGATTTGAAGCAGATATTTTGGAGCTGCCCTCTAAACGCTTTGCCCGCTTGCATTTATGTTAGCATTAGATGATGATTTAATAACTGTATTTTCGCCCAAATGCTAAGAGGGTTAGTAAGAGTTTTATCTGTATTTTTTAAAATTGTGGAATTAAGCACATTGAAATAAAGGCCAAATAAAGTGAGCGCCTGTGTTCTCTCTCTCTCTCTCTCTAAATCATGTATATCAGAATAAAAGTACAATAATAAAAACGTGAGAACAATTTGTGGCCTTTACATACAGTACACGTGTGTGTGACTGCGTTCTTACCGCTGCCAGCTTGTCAAAGCGGGCGAAGAGTTCATTAAGAGTCATCACCAACTCCTGCGCTGTGCACTGGGATGCCAGGCTGGTGAAACCCTCGATGTCTGCAAATAAGATGCTGCAGAAACGCAAAGACAAGAGACACAGAAAAATTCCACATTCAGCACGTACACGGTACAGTACCGTGGTTTGTACAGTATATGCTATGCATGCAAACTATAAAATCTTGGCATCAGCCGTATCACATGTTGTCATATATTTCTGAAAGATTGAGGATTGAGTTTAAAATGACGGCATGATATTGATATTCAGCAACTATGTGCTCTGTCCTTTATCCCTTGATAAGAACAGCCACATTAGGTGAGTTTAAAAACATACTCAAGCCAATAATTGATCATTTACAAACCTTTAGAGCAGATTCCTCTGCTATTTTTCACGTGTATGCACAAGAGTGTAATTAGCATTAACATGTGTATGTCTGTGGAAGCTTATTCATATATAAGCTAAACAATATGGGGCCTATAGCACCTTTATAAAACAAGGTTAAAACTACAAACAACACAAGCATGAAATTGTTAATCATAAAAGACATTAATAACAATATCATAATCAATAGAACAATATTACTAATAATATGATCACAGGAATGCTACCCTACAAAAGTGCATTTGTAGACGAGATATAAAAGAGGCGATACACTTCCTAGCCATCCTAATCTCCTCTGGACGTTCCACAGTCTGGGGGCCTTTGTCACCTCTGGTTTTAAGTTTTGATTTAGAGACCAGGAGAGCATCATTTGAGGATCTCAGGGAATGTGCCAGCATATGGGGTTAAAAAGGTCAGAAATGTAGCTTGGGGCCAAACCATTCCGGGTTTTAAAAGTGATAAGTAAAACATGTAACATCCTGTTAATATGAAGACATCCATGACAGTAGTATAGTACATGTATTTTATATTATATAATATACTGTATAGCCTGTATGGTAGTGGGTGTTAGTCTATATATTGCATTTTTATCCATGAGTTGCATTACTCTTGCAACAACTAATCAGTTTGAAAGTAAAGCGATCTGTCCATGTTGCATATGATTCACCTGTATGTTACAAGCCTCACCCCATTCAATGTGAAACCATTCACAGCTGGATATTAAAATCCCAGGTTATCAGAGCCATCTGATGTCCAGCTACATAACAACACTTGGCCAGACAGCACTGACATTGTTTTGTAAAGCCAGATATTGCAACAGCTTCCTGACTACCAATAAGTGGCTTTCTGAGTCAGATCCCCCCCCAGGAAAGACAAGAGATGGCTATAAATAAACAAGGTTTCAGACCAAACAAGCTCACATGAATCTCACAGGGTAGGTGCCTGCTACGCAGCCAAGAACATGGTGTGTTTGTACAGTATGTGTGGGCAGGACGTGCAAGTGTTTATGCTCACATATGCACGTAGAAAAGTGTGAGTTTGTATTCTGGTTATGGGACATTAATTTTGTCCGAGTGTTACGGCAGCGTTTGTGTTCAAGGTTCACAGACTTCTTCTCTTGGCTGCCCACATGTCAGGAGCACTAACATGTTCCAATGAACCTGGAATTAAGGACATTTAGGCATCTTGAAACCGATGTTCATTAGAAGATGCCTAAATGTCCTTAATTTGGGACTCGGGCCGAAAAGGATTAAGAGTCCAGACTCTGGGGTACACATTTCTGAGAAGAATTGATTGTTTTCTGTGAACTGGTGCATGGGAGGTCGAGTGAAACCAGACACCTGACCAGTGTGTCTGAGCTCAGAGACAGGCCTGTCTCGCTGGGCAGAAGCTGTGGTGGTTAAAGAGGAGGGCAAGAGAGAAACGGGAGGATAGAAGAGGGAGAGGGAGCGAAGGGTGACATGCTCTAGAGAGACTGAAGGAAAGTGTGGATGCAGGAATTCTTTATTATATTCTTGGTTTAATGCTGACGTATTAATCAGATTAGTACGTCGGCATTAAACCAAGAATATAATGGTGACAAATGGCTACTCATTACTGTTGAGACCTGGATGCACACAGCAAATTAGGTTCATCCTAACAGAGTTTTATGCAGTTTAAATACTTCACGTATTTCCCTACACCATCCATATTCATCATCTGGAAAATTACCTGAGACACTGATGCCATTTTAGCATAGTGGCCACAGTCAGAACTGCAGACCACGTGATCCACATTACTTTCCCCCCACAATCATTACAGAATAAACAACTGTGAACAATGAATCATTGCCATAAACACTGCAAAACTGACTCTTTGCACGAGCACACCTTTACCAAGTATCAATACATTCTTTTCGTGACCTTTTTATATGCCAATAGTCAACCATCTCATACAGAAAAGAACCTTAGTACACATTTTATTGGCCCAGAAATGTGGAAATCTGATGAAAGGGCCCAGTGACAAATTGGTGAATGGGGTGCCACCCTGACCTGGAACATGGTATCGAGTTCTCTTAACGCATCCACGTGTTTTATAATACAGGATACTGGACTTCAAAATGGCACACGTTCATTCCAAAGAGCGATGACTCATTTAAGATGTCTGCCAGTAGCCTTAATGTTGCCTGGTGGTCTATGGGGACGATGCAAGCAAGCAGAATCGCTGTGCCATATCAAGTCCACGTGCAAAGCAGGACATAAAAAAAAAGATCAACTAGTGAGACACTGTGTGTTTTTTGAAATGTTTACCTTCACAGTAGCACAGGTAGAAAAGACTAATGAAGTCAGAGAACACATCTAGTAAAGATTAGCTTGGTCCTAAGACTGGAGACGTAAATCCCTTGAGTGGACTGAACTTAGGATGGGTTCAATTTATGGCTCGACTATTTATTTACTCAAACGTTATATAAGCTTTCATAAATACTTGAGGTTTTTTTTTTGCTCGTTTCAGAAGCCAGGCACAGTAGGGCACAACGCTCCTTTTCAAGGATAACGCACGATCCAAGAAAAATCCAGAAATTCTTTCTTCCACTTGAAACCTCAGTACTGTGGCCGATTTCACAATTCAGTAACAGATTATTTTATAGTATATTAAACATTGTATATTTTTGCAGTGTATGAACTCGACCTTATAGTGAAGCTATTTATAGTCAAATACATAATGCACTGTTTCCTGATGGATAATCAACCCTCCCCACTGACAGAGTGAAGCAGAAAGCAAGGCCACTTCTCACAGCCTGACGCAACACCAGAGGAGACCGTGGGTATGAGAAAGTGGGGTCTTTAAGTCCCATATAATCGTTACCTTGGTGATGAGTCGCTCGTTAGTACGCAACATTAAATCCTGGGAATTTTAGCGTTTGTAAGTGACAGCGACTGCAAATGAAATCCTGAACAGGAAGGCACAGGGGGAACATGTTGGGCATTTTCTTATTTTGCATCTGATGGAAAAAACAAAGCTGCAATGGAAGGGTTAACTTGATTCCAGGTTGGTTCACGCTGCGTCCTAATTTAAGCCCAGAAGGATTTAAGGCAACAGTTCTACCAACTGAAAACACCACAAAGATAACCGATAACGATAACCACACAGTACGTTCTGTGACGATATGAATGCCTTGGGGATAAATCTGTGACCCTCTGTTTGGTCTCAGATCAGTTCATATTTTGGGTATGGGATAAACAGAGCCTTTAGTGATCATTCCAAGGGTAACTCGGGACAAGAGATTGAAGAAAGCAGAAACACTCACTTTGAGAAGGAGAGCTGAACGCACAGAATCCTGAAACCTGTATCTTAGTTAAATGTGTGGTTCAGGTAGCTGCATTGCTCTCATGCTCGCCTCCCCAGTATTAGAGGATTAGCTGCAGGCTTCACGCTGATATCCACAGACGATATGTAAAGCATGGTGCTAAGGTGTTAAGTTCTGTCAGACATAACCGTACTCTGTATGCAAGAGTACTCATACTTTAACCTCATGCACGCTGAGGCATTGGCGTGTTGCTGCTTATAAAGCCATTACTGGGATACTATCACAATACTTATGACATCCATTAACATAAAAAGTGGTTATTCCCTTTAATGCCAGGACAGACATAAAGGCTGCTGGGTAAAAGCATGTATGTATACTGCCTGGCATATTCTCATCTGGCTGCCACTGTTACTGGGTATAAAATACTGCGTTAGGATTTGGATGTCTTCAATTTACTGCATGGTGGGATTGTACTGGTTTTAAGTAAATCTTTGGGCTGCTGGTGATTTAACATCTTAACTTATTTTACAGATCTCTGACACTGATATATTCTGTTAACATTTTAGCATCCGCTGATCCTAGAGCTGTGTAGAACTTTCACAGGCTGTTAGTTACATATAAAGTTACATGTATTATATGTATCGACAGACTAGACTCTGGACTTTTGGGTTATTGTGGTCATTGGTTGTGACCAGAGCATACAACTAAAACCTCCCTGCCAGCCTACGTTTAAAGCCGTCTGCCAAACCAAAAATGTAATGCAAATATCTTAGAAAAAGGACAATACTGATGCAATATTAATGTTTGGTAAACACGTTAGTCTAACCCTACAATAGATGCAGACACTTACAAGCCAATCAGGATGAAGGCAGGAATGACGAGGTTTGTAAGGGATTTTAAATAAGGTGCAGCAACAAGCATGTCTTCATCAGAGTACGAAAAGGCCGTGGAAATGTGGACATTTAAATTGCCTTGGCATTTCTTAGCAAGAGGTAGAGAGAAACAGACTGACAAGGAAACAGGAGACAAATAAAGGGTAAACAGGCAGTCCCTTCCGCTTGCAGAGTCACCACGGCAAAATCTGTTCTGGGTCAGATCTCAGCTGAACCAAAGCTTTGCCTGACCCTGCGATCCCCTCTCGTCTGCCACCAGCCAGCTGCCTTTTATCTGCCCCCACCCCCGACTGCTTAACCCCACTGCTCTGCCGGTGGCTCGCTGTCCTCAGCTAAGAAAAAGATTTGTCACGCGCAGAACCGTCAGACCTGCTCATCGTTGTCTGGTTCAGACCTTTTCTGCTTCTCTGTCTTTGCCTCTTTCTCCATCGTTACATTTTCATTTCCTGTTCTTCTCTTTATCTCCGTCTTCCCTTTGTCGTTCTTCCCCATCTCTTTTCTTGGCCAGCCTTGGTGCATCCCCTAAATGAACTTGCAGACCGTGTGTATACATGCTGCCCTCCCTCTCGTCTGCTCAGTCTTGCAAAACAAAAGCCTTACAGCCTGCATCGGCATCTGGACACCTGTTCAGGATGGACAAAATCCTTAAATGTTTGCTGCATGCTTGTGTGTTGCTGCCTGCGCACCAAGGACAGATTCTCAGGTCAGGCCCGACACCAACAGCACCACCAGAATGGCCTTATGTAACACACAGGCGCATAATTAACTGCATTACACACACTACAACCACGTGTGCTGGCTGTGCAAAGTCCGTCCTTACTTCTATTAGGACATGCAGAACAAAGGCAAGGTCAGCTCCTATTATTTATGAAATGTTCATCCGCTTCAAAGCCCTCTTGTTTAATACCTTAGTGAGCACACATCGTGGACTCCGTGCTCAAGCCACAGGATATCAATTTTACTCCAGAGGACAGTCAACTTGTATCCCGCACCCTCAGGAAAAGGTCTGGCAGAGTTGTACCTGTTGGGTACAATATTTTGTCACTGGGCCACTACCATAAACAATACATTAAGGTGCCATTTGTTGAAAGGCAATTATGCACCCCAAGTGGCAACGATGCCTTTAAATCACCTGGGAATATTACGAAATCCAGAGTGATGCCTGTAGACAGATATAGACTTGACACTTGAGTCACAAAATATGAGAATTTGAGACTGGAGTAGGACTTGATTGCCCAGAGACTTGACTGCCTAAAGATGACTAAAGACTTCAGTGATCTTGATTGATTCAACCTGGTAAAATCCTGACAAAATATATAAATGACTGCAGGCAGATAATGCGTATCCATATATCCTTGCATATCTCATTATTAGGCCTGTGTGTTGAAAGGGGTGCATTCCCCCCCGCTGCACCACCCAGGTGGTTCATTCAACGTGCTACATTAGCTGACTTTGGTCACTGTAGTTCAGGCTGAAAAATCAGAAACTACTTGCACCTTTATGTTGGATCATTATGTGCCTTTTATGGTTCATCTGTAAAAAATGAACAACTCTGGTACTGCTGTCTTTGAGCCAGGTCCAGGCCCCACGCCACTCCATCTCCACCTCCATCTGTTTCCCCTCTTGCTCTTTAGTTGCAGCAGCGGGAGCTGTCACTTCTCTTCCTGTTGTTACTCGGCCTCTCGGCAGAGCTCCAATTACCAAAAGCCACTGCCCGCTCCCCGACAGGCCCGGTCACACCTGGTTAGCCACCCATTAACCACACACTCATGACCACAGACAGAATTCAGCCAAGCTTAGCGAATTGCTACTAATGTGCTGTCTGCTCCCCAGCGAGTCACAAAAGAAAACCTAAAAAACCTACAGTAGGACACCTTACAGCACCAAATTAAAGACTTTGCCTTCTTTTTTGTCTCTTGGGATTGTTTGCTCCAGTTGATGATGCAGATTTTCTGTTGGTTTGTCTCCTCTAGTAATTTCTTCACCTGGAAAGGACTCCGTTTAACTTTGGCAGCTGCAGTGATGAATACATCCACTGTGAACCAACACAACCTTCTTGGTGTTTGCCCCTTAATGGCAGGCAAAACAACTGCATTGTTATACCGGCTTAAACGTCCGTGTGTGTGCACGCTCATTCGTGTGCTCATGCGTCCCGGTGCATATTGGTTTGGTTGTCACGTGCCCCGGGAATGTCCTAATATTTTACCCCTGCCCAGTCTCTAAAATCTCTCTTATCGCTGATAATGATCGCAATAATTGTGATGAAAAGGCCTTTATGTCCAAGATCTGAGAGTATGTGACCTGATGATCTAACCCCCGAGGATTCAAAGGGACAATAGCAAGTGATAAAGGGCTTCAATAGCACCTATTATGTATCGAGGTTTGAGCTTCCACCTGACTGTGACAGCTACAGGCCATAAAACTTGCATTGTGCATTTTGACGCTTGGGCTGCTGTTGCTCTACACACACACACACACAGTTTTAACAAGGGTGTTTCTCAGTGTCACCGTGACGCAGTTTCTTGTTACTCCACGAGGTGGTGCCAAACCTAACCACAGTGGTTATTTTATGATCTCAGTGTTCACAGTTATTAGTGCAAAGCCACATCATACGCACCCAAGTGAGGTCAACCAGTGATTCAACACCTCATCACTGAAACAGCAGGGAGCCTGGACCAAAGGCAAGAGGCTGCATGAACACAACGGAACCAAACAACATCCGCTGCCTGCGAACATCACACCTCACAGCATCAGCATCGACTAGGAAGAGGTCAAAGTCATCAGTCAGGAGTCAATGGATGATCAGAGAAAGATCAAGGAGGCCATCTGACACCAAAGACTACCTTCAAACAGAGACAGGGGCGATGATCCCCTCCCCATATATGACCATCTGTTATCGCATGATGGAAACTCCGTACGTACCGGGAGTCAAAAGCATAAAATCAAAAGCAAGACATCAGTGGCGCATAAAGACTGTTGAAGCGTCCATTCGGACCTCAGTTCGACTGTCACAGGTCAAGACCAGGCTGAGAAACATCAGAACAGCAATTGTGTTCATGCAGCCTCCATTAACAGAGTATACAGGAAGAAAACTGCTTTCATCATTATTTTAATTTTTTTATGTCCATAGAGGAAAGCACATACTAAACCTGGAGGCGTACATACTGTTAATATAATAATAATATTATAATAAAGTGCACAACATATAAACAGTGGGCAAAATGGAAGTGCATGTGTTCAAAAAAAATAAGCTTCAAAAACATTTTGTGTTTGGGTTGCCCTTTAGACCACGTGATAAGAACCGAACCATCTCCCTGACGACTGAGCAAACTCCACTGATGGCGATGGAGGCCATGAGAGGTGGCTGGAAGCTCTAAAACCTCCAATAAACGTGCCCTCGTGCTGAAAGGGGGCTGCTATTTCCAGGGTCAATAATGAACCTTGTGCTTATTTAGCAGATATACGCTGCACCGTAGGAGTGACGTTGCTACAAATAATGACAGAGGCATGTTTTATATTTCAAGCTTTTATCTTATTTCCCTACACCGATCGTCAGGAGGAGATAAAGATGAAGGTCTTGGAAACGGCTACGGAGTGGCTGATTGCTCCGTAGCATCAATCAGTCTGCACAGCAGCGGTTTGCAAAGGTGAACATCAGCACTTATGTATCGGCGCTGACCGCTAACAAGAGTGTGTCTGTGAACTGCTTCACTTCACTGACAGCTGAAACGTTTCGTATCCGTTGCTATCGAATGACTGTAAAACAAAAACATTGCTCAATTTCAAGTAAAGGAACGCTCACGCCGACATTTAACGTTACGAAAGCAATTCAAACATTTCATGTGCATTATGAATGCTCCCTTGGGCTTCACGTGTGGAACAAACTTGGAAACAAGTGATGAAAAAGAGGGTGATCCATGAGCAACAAACCAGAAATAATCGATCAATGCAAATATTGGGATGTTGCACTTCTTTAGGATGCATTAGCCATTTATAGACACAAAGCCTTCCTGTCATTATCTCAAGTCATCAATGGACCTGAACCTGTTTACATACAGTTCCAGGTGTTCAGTGCTGATACAGTATTCATGTCGCCTGTCAGTATTCATGCCACTGTTTAAACCTATAAGCAACGCCACAGAGCAGTCAGCCGGCACACCTGAAGCAGGGGTGTCATTTCCCGACACCTCCGCCTCCTCCTGGTGATTTTAAAGTAAAGCCGAAAGCTCGAAATATGGCAGACGTGCGCTTATCATCGTGTGAAATGTTTAGACTCTCTGAATATCAGCACAATACACTGGAATATGCTACACATTTTGGATGTACGTTTATCAGCCTCTTTAGGTCAAAATGGGTCTTAAAGACATATTGCTACAGTAATGTGAACAAAGGATTTAGAACCTTTTGCTTTAAATGAATATAAGTGATTTAAAAGGTCAAACTTTATGATAGGTTTATATTCTTGGTTGTTTGCTTTATGCTGACCAGCAACTGGCGGTCAGAGTTTATCCTAATTTCTTGTTGACAATAACTTTCATTACAATTCAAATAGTACACTCTGTGCGGTAACGGATACCGTATGTAGAGACATGTGAAACATACTCGTGGGACAACACCATGCAGCCTATCGCCATGGCAACACCTGCACTGTTCTCCCTCCTCCTCTGCCTTTGTCTGTGGGTGGGCTGCACCGTTCTGGTTTGACATTCATTAAATCACGGTTTATTTTACTATTCTGTCGCACCAAAACGTTAGACGTTATTTTGAACTCAACATGACTGTAAACATTTCTTTCACACGGTGTAGACTAAGTGATGCGACCGCGGTATTGGCTGGCTCTCAACGCCGCTACCTTCGCCGTAGGAAAGTTTCGAAGATATGAGCTTGAGAGGTATAAACCTGAAGCAGCAAGCATACACACATTTTTCATGTGTCAGCTAAATATGCACTGAGTTGCACCAATGGGTATTCATTTAAACAAAGATTAGAGTTAAGCTAAACTTAGTGTTAAAGTAAGCAGGTCTAAGCCTTTCATTAACACCGGGTTGGACCAGGAGGTATTCATTTTGATTCAGATTAGGGTCCATCATATTTTAGCTTAACTTTGATTAAGTACTTTAAATCTGGTTTAATGTGTGTTGCACACTTTAAATAAGTCCCCTCAATGAGTAAAACATGGTTTAATGATTTAAACCTAAGTTGAATATTTACTTCAAATATGGGCCACACTGAAGATGATCCAGATCAGAATGATCACTGACACAAAAAAATGATCACTTGTGCATCCTCAGGGGGGAACATTTGGAATAAAAATAACATTATTTTCTTCTTTAAAGATTATTTTTGGGGGGGGGTTTCATAGCAGATGGAAAACGAGAGAGAGAGAGAGGTACGTCATGTGGCATGCACAGCAACCATTCAGCTACCAAGGAGCTCCAAATTAGCATTATTTTGATTATTTGTCAAAATGACGTGACATTAAACAGCATAAAGTTTGCATTGAATGGTTGTACAATGAAACGGTTTGTATAGGCAGGGGCTGCCCGCGGTGCGCTACCTGACGTTGTCGTGCTTCTGGATGTAGATCTTGTGAAACATCATGTCCTCCTGCTTGGCGTTTATGTCAGCTTTCATCTCCATGGCAACATGGCGAGGAAGCACTGAGAGCAGGAGACGCTCCTGCAGGAAAGAGCGGGGGAGAAAGTAAGTTCAATGGGCAAAGTAGAAGTAAGTTAAGAGGTGGAGGCTTTGAATGTCTGAGGAAAGGGCGGTGTGAAGAACGATTAAAGGCCTACATAGTGATTAAGCCATTATGTTTATAACGATTGCCCAGTGCAGGTCTCCAAACCATTTTCAAAGCACAGTATGACACAATTGTGTTCATGTGTATTTAGATTGTGTGCATGGAAAACATTTGTCCTCAGTCATGATTTTCTGTGCAATGTGCTGGTCCAACTCGATCTCCTTGTTTAAAGGAAAACATCAAAATGAAATGATCTCTTCTGTCCCGCTACGCTGTAGCCAACTGTGATAAAAACCCTACTCCCATTTAAGTTAAGCTGACATTAAGCTGGGTTACTTTAAATATTTAAATTTCATTTCGAAACATGTCCACAGACAAAACTAGTCCAATCAAAAGCAGATGACAGACAGCTGGAGCACCTCCAACTGTTTGAATCATCCATACAAAAGATGAAAAGAATTTTTACTTTTTAACAAACTTGTGTAAATAACAACATAAGGAAATAAGTCAGCTATAGTTCCCCAGGTGCATTTCATCCAATCATCAACATCCAATCACAAATCTTAAAATTCTGTCACATGATGCAAACGGTGAGCTGAACATGTAGCAGTTTAAAAATCAGTTCACTTTTGGATTGTGGGCCAATGTTGGAGTGCAAAAGGAAACTGGGGTGCAGTTTGTTGCTCCCATTTGCAACAGCAAAGAATTCACCCCTCTGACTGGCTTCTCCTCCACAGCAATGATGGCTGAGGTTCATGGGAATTGAGGTACTTAAAGCCATTCAATGTGCCAAACTGGTTGAAAAGTCTTGAACCGGTAGTATTTATAAAATTCTAAAAAGGTCATTGAGAGAAAGGAAAATACTTCCTGAAATCAGCAGCTTCTTCAACTTTACAACTCTACTGCTGAGAGCTGGTGAGGGGAGTTCAGGAGAATTTGTGCAGATGAAAAATTGCAGATGACATAACTGAAATGTTTTGCAACTACAGTTTATCCCTTTACAGCACAGAGAACATTCTGAACTGACCAGCAGCAAATTTTCCAGTAGAGCTTTTTTCTGTTGGTCCAGTTTGGGATGAATTAAGAACACAATAGCAACCAAAATGACTCAGCTGTGTCTCAGCTGGGCCAATTAAAAATCAGATCTGGATTTTAATAACCTGTTGGATTTTTTTTGCCCTATATTGGAGATGAAGAAGCACCTGGTTTATTGTAAGACAGCTCCCTCTAATATTGCATGTTAATGCTCAAGAAGGGTAACAGTTTGTAAGACTCTGTGATCAATGCTTTGAGTTTCAGTGTGCGACTCGCAGCTGCCACTTCTTTGTAAATCAGGTTTGACAAAGGAGGCAGACTGATGGCTTCGGATGGAAAATACGCCACTTTTGAAATAATTTGAGAAAAAAAAATGCATTTCCAAGGTATGTCAGGGAATCACATGTGTGCACAGTGTCTCGTTTGATGTTCCCCTGCAGCTGCAAAATATTTTTAGTTTTAAATTCCTATAGTGACACTTTCAGTATATATTTTACATTCTAACATATACTTAGAGGAGAAAGCTACTGTACACACTTCAGAGCCTACAGGAAGTGAGCGTTTAATATTCAAAACATAGGTTATTCCCTTATAAGATAAAGACTTTTGATGTAATCCCCATGCCACCAGAAATCTGTGCCGTCTACTCACCTGCTGCTGGTTTTCCCTCTGGGAGTGGAGGCGAGCCTGGATGCATTCCCTGGTCTCCTGGAAGGCCTGCCTCTGGGAGCCCTCGGCGGGGTAATGGGTGCACACGCCCACGATGTTGGTGCAGGAGAAGATCAGCACGTTGGACACTATCTGTGGAGGAGAGTGAGAGAGAAGGAGTTAGCGCGCCAAGAGTGGGCAAGAGTGGGCATCCATGTGAACCAGAGGTCAAAGACTCGTACAGTTCAGATCCTGTTCTTTCTCCTTTGTCTTGCTCTCTACCAACATAAACTGCCACTGGCTTCTGAACAGTTAATCCAGTTAATCCCTTTTAATTGAACCCATCCAGCTGAGAGATGTCATGCCCCATTGAACAGTAACCTTCCCTATGCAGGCGAACCAGGGTTCAGCTAGTTTAAGTGCTGCTGTCATATTGACATATTGACATATTTTCTGAAGAAAATACATACCGGTAAGTAAATGTTCATTTCACTTCTCTCTATTACTATAAGGACACAACAGGGCCTCTACCCAGTTCATCAGACCTTTAACATTCACATTTCTTAACATCTGGGGCCAGGTGTTATGCGTACCATACACACAAAAAATGCTGTTGGTGACTAAAATTAGACATAGGGGTTTTAAGAGATTTTGACAATTTTATTACACACTGCAGCAAACAAACAAAAAGACGGCTACATTATCTCTATATTTCTCTCCTCAAAAAACAGAAAAATAATGCTAGCCGTTAAATTTAATTCAAGCACATTCATTTCTAATTATAGACAGAATCTATACTGGAGCTGAAACGAGTAGCTGATTAAATGAGATTTTGGAGATTTCCGACATATTTGTTAGATGAAAGAATATTAGCTGATATCGTGTTACACATTACAGGCTTATCCAAATAGACTCAATCAACAGCAGAGTTTGTATTCAGTTTATGCAGTACCCTTTGCAAAGCCACAGTTACAAAGAATATAAAATCCTACCCAAACATGCACGTAAACAGTGCATTTACATGTATTTAAGTAACCAGATTTACTGTCGGCCTTCTGCAGTAACCCCTGTTTCTTAAGCGTTAAGCAGGGCTAAAGGAAGTTTCCGTAACGGAGGTAGGTGATTAGAGGAAGCTGAATTCTTGACCATGTAAATGCATGACCAGATTTCTGATCATGCATGATAAATAATTCATACAGGGAAAAAAACCCAGAGTGGCGGGATGAAAGGACAGATTATACTTAGCGATGCATGCAAACTCACACCTCTAGAAATGTAAATAAGTCAGCTTCCACAATTAAACTTTTGACTATTTGTAAAAGTGACACATCTGCCCTGTGAGGGAGAGCTGGGAGACTGTCCTCTCACTGCAACGTCAGCCCTCTGACTCACCAGGGCTGAAAGATTAGTCAAAATGGAAATATGGCCATTATACATTGACATTATAAGACATTACATACATTATAAGTGCAACACACAAATCGCATGAGCTGCAATTTTTTTGATGAAGGTAAAATGTGTCACGACATACAATTATAAATGAAGCATTGTGGTGCTACAGAGATGCCCCAGGCCTATAAATAATATTATCCAGGCATAAAGGAACATGCTTTGGTGGTATACAGCAAAAATCACATCATCATTATTTTGATATTTTATTCAGCATTCAGCCCTACGACACACACATACAAAATCAGGAAGCAGCATATTGTATCACTACACCGGTAAAATAAGCGAGTAATGCTTCCAAATTTAGGTCTGTCCGATTTCTCTAAGTAACCTGGTTCCTTGTGTGCATGTAAACGTACTGATGTAGTTCCAGAAGCTTGTGGAACAAAGGCCACCTCGGCGAGGGGGCTGGAAACCTGTGGGAAACCATTTGTCAACGCACACTTGCATGTGCGTCTGCCCCATTAAAACTTAAATTTTCAAATTTCATAGACCCTGTCCAAGTTTCCACCTATCAAAACAGCTTGCAAGCTGTCATGTGTCCAAGGCACAAGCGCTAAAAGGCATTGTTTCCATTCAGTGCCAGGCATACAGTGGGTCCAGGAACTGGCAGCCAGCAGCAAGCCAAAGCCTGTAGCCCATTCTTTTCACAGAGCCATTTAATGGGTTGAATCAGCCAGCTGAATCACATTCACACCACGGGCCTCTCTGTTGCCGGAACAAACTGAACAAACACGGCACGTCTTTATCAAGTCAAAAACCCCTCAGCGGGTCTCTGTGCAAAAACCCAAGCACACTCAGACGGAGGAGGAGTGGCTGGCGGAAGACTAGCCTGGAAGTGAGGCACGACCAAAGAAAGTAAAGAAATGAGGTGTGAGGCAGAGAGAGGGTGGTGAATTTAGAAAAGGTTACTCTTTGTTATTTCTGCCTCTAACCTGAAACACTGTTGAGCCGAACCGGACTGACCCACAGAAGACAAATGACTTTGTAGATAAATACAGTCAGGACATGATAAGCAGTCTTGGTCAAGTGTACAGAAACAGAGGTTCACTTCGCATGATATTCTTTATTTGTACACTTAATATTTTTGAGAAATCAATTTTAGGTCAATACAAAAGTGCTAACATTTGCAAACCTGCAGAAGAACTTCATTATTATTATTATTATTATTATATCTCACAACTCATGCCGCTCATAGCACGTTTAGCAGCTCAAAAGAGATCTGTCATAATTAGTGTAGCCAGCTGTGGTTGAAAAGCCAAATTTACATAGTATGTAGATTAGACCGGAGAGGGAGCAAATGGCATCATGAAGAAGAAATCCATCTGAGCCATCGAAGAGACAATCCTGTCAGCGCACAGAGAAAGTTCAGGCAGAAGGATTTCTCTGCATAATGTCCAGTAAAATGTCCTAAAAAACAATTACAGAATCTAAACTGTTAATCTCTTAATTCATAATGTAATATTATTGCACACATTTTTAATCTCAGTGACGGTTTTTCTTTTGTATTAAAAATGTCGCAGAGAAGCCCTGACTTTGCACAACCACGTGACATTCAGTGACCAAGAATGTATTTCCTTTTAAATCATTATGTTTTCCTGTCCACGAGGGGATTATTAGCATATCATCTGTGTTTGAGGCACATAATCAGCGAAGAAGGACGAACTGTTCAGGAAGGCAGGAACATGACTGCTATAGTGTAAAAGGTCTGTGTGTTTCCTTTAAAACGGATGTGGAAAACACAGACTCCTGCTTTAAAATCAGCTTGAAACTGTCCAAATTTGACATTCAAAAAGGTGAATTTCGGCTACCTACAGTGGAGTTAGCTGGCCAGCTGCTGCTGCACATGGCGCTCCGCCGCGGCCTCCACCATCCCGCCCCCACACTGCCATGGAAACGGCATGCATCAGATAAAGTCTTTCAACAGGTCAATACAAATATTCCCCAGCAGCAGTCTTATTCTATTAATACTGCTAGCGCTCACCCAGGCCTTATTTGGAAACCTATAGGCTTTTCCTCGCCACAGACGGAAAGTGAGAGCAGAAAAACACGGCTGCCATGTTTAACACGGAGATCATCCCGAGGGTAAAAATACAGAAATCTGTTATCAAGCAACTGCAGAGGAGAACTGATGAGGTCTCTGCTGATTATCGCCATTCATAGATAAATCAGTGTCTTCTCAAACTTAACATACGAAATCAGGGAAGATCATTTTTAGTAATTTCCCCTCGGTGATTCATGCGCATTGTTTTGCTCGCCCCGCTCACGCTGACTCATCGTCATACTGTTCAAAACGCGCCGAACCAAGAGCACCCAGGCAAGTCCTGTTCATAGGAAATGGCTAAAACACAACCAACCTAAACTTTTTTTTTTTTTGTATCATGATACACAAACACAGCTGAAGTCCCACCGAGGAGAGAAAATGTGATGTAACACTCCAGGCAAAACAAAGCTGTTTGCCTAATGGCACTCCCACGGGTTTTCTTTTTTTTTTTAACTCCTCACTCTTCCATACCTCCTTCTTTCTGTTAACATCTGATTAATGGAGGCCACTGCGGCAGTGAGCACCAGAAAATAAACATCTACATGTACAAGAAGTGCAACACCAGGAACACATTTATCACACTGTGTGCCTGTGGTGAGCAAAGTGCAGTCCTGTGGTCTCATTTAGGAAGAAAGCCATTCAGCGCGTCAACGCCACTGATTTACGAAGCCAAGCAGAGATTCGTGGAAGGTGCCCCAACTCAGCTGTGGAGAAGCCCTCTGCTGTAATGTTAGACTATAGATTAAAGCTCAGTACAGTAACACTCTTTCCAAAAAATGCTTTGCTTTATTCATGTGGAAGATTTCTTTCGTTGAATGACGACCATTTCCTAAATTAGAGATTTGATGAATCTTGAGAATTGTGTTCAGCAAGTCTATTTTGCAGAATACAATGATGCCTACTTATAGCCCTTTTTATTTTTACTGTATTCATGTCTTTTTTAAATCATGTCATTCGTGTGGTTTGCTGTCTGTCATCATCACCTGTCAACTACAGTGTGGACAATAACGTTCCTAACTAAATACTAGCTTTAATCCGGTGTCTTCTCTTTCTTGAAGGAAGATGTTTTACCCGCCTTAAAATTTCCTTCATATGACTTGTTCGTGGACATCGTGAGTGATGATCATAGAAACATTTACCTCATTATCTCCTGCAAACAAAACATGGCTCCATCAACTTCAGTCATTTAAAAGAAGAGAGCTAATGTGTTCTGTGGTTGTTATTTAGGCTGATCTGGGGTGAGTACTGCATTAATACCTTTAGGTTTCTTGCGTAACCCCGGTTCTCCGAGTAGCACGAGTGAGTATCTCACATTGGGTATGCATACTACGTGACCGCGTCAGGAGCTCCCATTGCACTCTGCCTGCCAGGATTGGCTAGAACCAAGCACGTCAGTGTCAGGGCAGGCGGAGACCCGCCCCCTACAAAAAGGGCCTGACACTACACTGACGGCCATTCAAAAATGGGCACAAGTGCCAAACTTGAGGTGGATGGTTTTATTTCACATCCAGAGCAACATCTACACAAGAAACCCTATATATTTCCAACAAGTCAGCTAATAAAGGAACAATGATAGTAATCACAGAAGGTGCAAATCCGGCCTGTCCATGTTCTCGTGTGTGTGTGTGTGTGAACACATTTTTTTAGTGTGTGATTAATAATTGCCAGCCAAGGCCATAAACACAACAGAGCAAGACATCCACGGTGGCAATATTTACCCAGTCTGCATTTTCTTTTACCCTCCCACGTCTCTTCCACACCTTTCTTTTTCAGTGTTTCTTACATACACCCAAAAATGTTGAGTTTCTTCTCTACTCCTGAGCTCTCGCCACGCTTGCAACAGACTGCATTTATGCTCATGTTCCATCTTCCAGAGATGCCCAACATGATGTCTGTGGAGGACTGGCGGCCAATATCCAGCCCACACAAGTGATGACAGCAACCAAACCAAACCACATTGTTCTGTTCACGGTTCTGTTTTTCTGATAATGCATTTTTAATACATTGGTACACATTAAAGTAGGTATCCACTTGATACCTTCTTAGCCACTAGTGCTGCCGTAGAGGAATGTTCTGATGAGCATGTCCCTGTAGTGCTTGTATCACTTGCTCTACCAGCAGGCTTACGAGGACGCATGGCAAGACACATTTCTGCAGCCTACAAAGGGGTATCCTACAAAATAAAAGTCCCTGCTAAATTCACATAGGATTCAGGAATTATAATGTCCACACACATTAAATGAAGGCTTTGCAAATGTTTTAAAGAGGTAGAAAATGCATTCATTCATACATGCTGTTAGGTCCTAAGGTTCTAGAAAATCTCAAAACTTATAAAGCTCAATCAGTATTCAGGATGTTTAATGTACTACAAGTATTCAATCGCAGATGAAGTGCCGCTCCCAAGTACCTCATGAATCGCATGGTTACTTTGAGGAACAGCACTATGTTCTTGATGGTTAAGTTGTGCTGTAAGGTTACATAAACCAACTGCTGATTTGAATTTGTGATGGATAGCCTGTAATTAAGCAATGTGACAATGACAAGTGCAGCTATTCTTCTACATTCTTTGCGAAAATATTAAAGGACATTAGACCAAATTATAAGGTCTTTCAAGAAATTACTGCGATCACAAGATCACAAATCCCTGGAAGGACTGGCTGAGGCAAACCATCAACTTTATTTTGAGCAAAAGTCAATGAAAGAAATAAACAGGCCTCTGTTAACTGTTTCGCCCCTTGGTAAGTACTGCAACCCTGTGCCAGCCTGATACTAACTTTTAAATTCGATTAGATTATTAAACTGATTTGATTGACTAAAAGTGTACACCCCCTTATTTAGCACACTGAGGCACATTGTGTGCTTTAAGGATAAACGGAGGTCATGTGCTGAGTACTGTGAGCAGCCCACTGCCTGCCTCATTCTGCGGGGCAATGTAAGAGGGTGGAAGTCTCTCACGTGAGGGCCTGCAGTTATTTGTTGCCGGATTTGACCTCAAAAGCTGTCAGCTGCTACATTAACGCATTTGGAACCCAGAACAAACCTGAGGATCAAATTGCATGAACCAAAGGTTTTGTTTCATGAGTTATGTTTACGTAATATACACGGCTCAAAAACATTTAAGGAACACTTTTTAAGCAGAGTACAGCATCAAGTCAATTAAACCTCTGGGATATTGATCTGGTCAGTTAAGTAGCAGATGGGGTTGTTAATCAGTTTCAGCTGCTTTGGTGTTATTGAAATTAACAACAGGTGCACTAGAGGGGCAACAATGAGACGACCCCCAAAACAGGAATGGTTTTACAGGTGGAGTCCACTGACATTTCTTCCCCTCCTCATCCTGTAGTAATACTTTGGTTCACGGTTTGGTTC
>JAVQJF010084403.1:0-50320 GCA_036023855.1 Gadopsis marmoratus | reverse complement strand
TGGATTGGCTCCACAGAGTCCAGACCTTAACCCCATTTAGAATCTTTGGGATGTGCTGGAGAAGACTTTGCGCAGTGGTCCGACTCTCCCATCATCAATACAAGATCTTGGTGAAAAATTACTGCAACTAAATGTTGTGACATTGCAGAAGCTTATCGAAACAATGCCCATTGTTTGGTTTTTTCCGATTAGCTTCACTGATAAGTGGTTTTCTTACCTATTTGCTTAGTTAAATCCAGGTGGTGACTTTTGTTGGCCGGGCAGTGAAGGAATAAAAAAAATGACTCATTTTAAATAAATGGTCAGCAGTAGCACTTCCAAACATGTTGGTGATCAGCATCATCTTGCTACAGTATCAATATTACCACCGGTTTGCTGCCCCAGAGGAGCGCACACACTTTCATAAACCACAGTTTTCTCTCGCTGTCCCATTTATTAAGCTAAAACTGTGTTGCCTCTATAGACACATGTCCAAATTTAAAGGGGTCTTCACTGATAATATGTTGCAACAGTTGTGGATGCATGAAGCTGAATTCATTCTAGTAGAAATCATTTTTAAAAACAACATAAAACAGATTGTCTGAGTGCAATATGGAGTCCAGGCCCGGAGTCTAAATAAAAACCTTGACAGAAGTGGTCAAAGGTACCTGCATGGATTCATGTACATGTAATCCACTTTATAATCCAGCTGCTAGTAACATTCAGAGGGGAGCAGAGGTCAGAGGTGAAGGAAGGCAGGAGTGTTTATGTTGTCTGTATGAACATGGAGAGCTACTCGTTCCTCCGCCTGCCAGCTGCCTGCTACAGTACAGCACTGGAACTACTCGTGTCTAACTACTGTCAGTCGGTGGTTGTAGTGCAGAGTATTAGGGCTACTGTTGTAAAACCTGATGTTTCAAGAGTAAAAATTTTATATTTTGAGAATAAAGTGGTAATTAAGAAAAATAATGTATAATATTACAAGAATAAAGTCAAGTTTCCAAAAAAGGTAAGTTGTAATTTGACTATAGTCATAGCTTTACAAGAAAGTCACAATATTGCAAGAATTATCTACAATGTTAGAAAAAAAGAATATTTTTCTTGGCTGTAATGTCATGTTATTACGACTTTATTCCTGAAATATTATGACTTTATCCCCACAATATTACAACTCGATCTTAAAGTGTGAAACTACGACTATCTCAAAATATTAACATTTTCTGTGAAGTATTACAATTTTTGTAAAATAACATTTATTCTTATATTAAAGACTTTTGTCTCATACAGTTACTAGTGTGTACTACTTTTTTACGTACTTTTGCTCAGAAAGTTTGACTTTATGATCATAACACATTTTTCTCAGTTACCATCAAATCCTCTTCATTTTATTAATATGTTCTAAAACCAGCATATTGTTATTACGATTGTAAAACAATATTAGTTCCACTAATCTGAAGGGCAGTTAGGGGACATAAAACAAGGATAAAATGGGAAAACGTCCTAAACACACTAATAAATGTTAACAACATGCACCTCAGACATGTGAACAGTGAGCAGTGCACAGAACAAACGAAACAAGTGGCAGTAAGGTGAAGTGGAGCCATGCAGCAGTGGCAGGTGATGTGAGGTCAGCTCGCTGCTACAGCCTAACACAAGACAAACTAAGTTAAAGGGGGAGTAGTGTGTTCAAACTCATGACCTGACGGGATCAAACCTGCAGAGGGGCTGAGAGAAAAGATGGAGAGGTGAACATGAAGGAGGAGGTTGGTTTTCAGTTGGTTGTGGTGGGTGGCAAGCTGATGGTCCGCAGAGGGCTAGAGAGCTTCAGATGACCTGGCAGCAGCTGGCCGGAGCTGAGGTACAGAGCAGGCCATCCCTGGAGCCTCCGCCCCGCTGGATGTTGACAGAGATGGTCTTCTCACACAGAGGTAGTTGAAGCACGCCGTTTTTCAAAGCGCTCAGGTTGCTGTGAGTGTCTCTGCCGCCCGGCCCCGTCTGCAGGCCGGGGGGGCCGTGCGGCACCGTTTTGCGGTGGTGGTGGTGGTGCTGCCCGGCATGGGTGCGAGGCAGGGCGGTGGTCGGGAGGGTGATGGTGTCCAGGCTCCCGGTGGAGCCAATGCACATCCTCCAGGCTGATTTCTCCTGGATTTTCACACTCCCTCCTGAGAGGCTGCGAGGGTCTATGATGAACTTCCCCCCTCTTCCTCCTCGGCCCCCCCGCCCCCCGCGGTGATGCTGCAGCTGGGAGCTGAGGCACAGACTCATCAGCTTCAGGCTCTCCACCAGCTCAGTGCGGGACGAGCGGGACAGAGAGCTAAGGGAGGGGCTAGTAATGCTACTGTTGTTACAACAACTGGAGGGGCTGTCTTGTCCTTTATTACCCCCTCCCCCCCCCCCACCACCACCCCCATCTCCTCCATTCCCGCTCCCTCCAGGGGGACTCCCCCTGTCTGGACCAGAGGTTCCCCCTCCCTCTCCGGGAGGTTTACTCTGCCCTGAGCTGCTGCCTCCCCCGTTGCCCCCTGAGCTGCCAGGCGGCCCCTCGCTGCTGTCCCTTCTGTTCCAACCATATCCAAAGCCTGAGTCTTTATCCAGACGCCTCCGGTGGCTCTCTGAGTCGTCATCGCTCGTCTCAGAGCTCGAACACGACGACCCCCTCCCCTGGCTCTTGCGCCGGTGGTAGCGCTTCTGCGTGGACCCTGGGGACGAGGAGGAGCCGGCGGCAGAGCTCAGGTTGGCAGCGTTCCCCGCCATGTTCATCTTGAGACGGCTGAGTTTGGGCGGCAGGCCCTCATCCATGTCGAAGTCGTCATCTGACTCCCCCTCCTCCTCGAAGATCTGGTTGAGCACCGGAGCGCTCTTCCTGGAGGTGAGGCGGTTGGTGATGGAGGGGGGCTTACGGCGCAGGACCACGTGCGTCGGGAGGGGAGATGGGTCTTGCTCTTCCTCCTCCTCCTCATCCTCCTCCACCCTGAAGATACATGACATGATTGAGTTGACTTCATTTACCAGATCAGAACAGGATCACAAAGCAACACCATGCTCCACTATTTTGATTCAATTGATCATTTGGTCCATAAAATATCAGAAAACAGTGAAAAGTAACCATCATAGATTCAAAGGACCCAAGATGACGTCTTGGAAATGTCTTGTTTTGTCTGAATAACCCAAAGATATTCAGTTTACAATGATAGAAAATGGAACAGTGTCAAAAATTTACATTTGAGAAAATTTAACCAGAGAATCTTTAGAAATCATTTTTATGCCTTCTCTGCCTCCACACCTTGTGTCATTTACTTTTTTTTGGGATGCGAGCATTTTACTTAAACTAATGAAAGCTGAATCTAAATGTGTCAGACCTGAATAAGCAGGTTCGCTGCTTGGCTGTTGCCGAGGTGGATGGTGTGGGGGCCCTGATAGTCCCAGATCCAGACCCAGGAGCAGGGCCCGAGGCGGCGGCACAGGCTCCCTGGAATGAGATGGAAAAGTAAAATTATTTTATTTTAAAACATACCAGCTACGTGCATTAGAATAACTTCTAAGAGGATGTTAAAGAGCAACTTGCAGGTAGAATTTTCTTTTTACTAAATCTATACTTAACCTTGGCAAAAATTCAAACTTCCAAGTAGAAGAGTAAGAGCCTTTCGTCGTCCTGCTCAACCTGCTCAACCGCTCACGAGATTTCACAGAGACTTTTCCTTGAGCAAGACTTTCTGGTTAAACAAAAAGGATCTTTCTCTGTGGGGATCCTTTGCATAATCTTGTCAGACACAGAACAACAGTCTGAGCCTGTCAGCATCCAAACAAACACCTTTAGTGGACACCCTTTTCATGGGGCGCAAGCGCCTGCAAGGATTAACGTTGCAGCCATTACAGCCTGTTTGCAGATGCTGGTTGAGGAGATCCACTGGACCAATTCCAAAACTTTTGGTGTTAGATATTAACACCCCAAACTTTGTAAAACCAAAAATAGGGCGCAGGTTTAAAAATACCGGAGTTTCCCTTTAAGTTTCCCAGTATCAACAGCAGAAACTCAAAATCATGCATGAAGGCACTTTAGGCGTCCTAAAGATGTACATTTTCTTCCCAGTGGTGGAAAAGTGTGATGAAGATGATGACGTACCTGTGCCGTCGGTCCTGGAGAGTCCGTCACTGTTGTTTCCTCTCGTCGGCCCAGTTCCAGCATGCCTTTGGAGCGATGTCCGTTGAGCAGGTTCTCCGCGCTGCGGGCAGGTGACTGGGGGCCTCCAGCGTGGGAGATAGAGGACGCTGCCAAGCTGTCCTCTATGTCCTGGTGCATGTCCACTCTGGTGGGCCACGACTGCCTGTACAGAGAGGACAGAGGGGATTATAGTCTCAGGTCTGTGATGATTAAAAGGCCTCGATTTGCTTTGGAAGGAAACTTCACTGCTTTGCTTTTTCCTCAAGTGACATGCAAAGTTATCAGCTAGTAAAAAATCTTTTGTCTGTATAATCTACTATTATGCAACATCCAAGATTACAGACAAATATAATTAAAATATAATTTGCAAGGGAGCAGAGAGGGGAGGGAGACTACACACTTCGAAGATGTTGTATAGAAGTTGTTCCACTGAAATTATGTAAACGTCATACTACATGATTTCCGAACAGAGTGGGATGAATAAATCAACCTCTGTAAAAAAATGAGCCACACACACACCTATGGTTAATGGAAATCAGGACTCTTTTACCTAATCAGCCCAAAACGATTCTGGTTACAGGTCATTTCTGTCCATGCGGCACTTTTTTCAGTGTTTGCCATCATCTAATAGTGCTACTGCACATTTCTGTTGTCAAGAGTACAAGCTAGGCCTGCTCTATTTGAAAATTGCCCTTAAATAACGTCTGTTATGATTTGGCGCTACATAAATAAAACTGATCTGAATTCCATTGTTAGTTAAACCTCGAATCCACCATTCGCTGACAGTGAATGATGCACCAATTAAACAGTCTGCCCAGACCTGGGAGGGACAGTTTGTAAAGCCACAAAGTCACAAGGGAGAGAGCGCTGTGAATGTCAGCCGGTGTCGAAGCTGAACATCATTAAACTTGCACTAACGCAGGAGATCCTGTCATCCTGTGTGCAATAGCTGAAACCCAGCAGCTGACAGACGGAAGCATTTCTCTGAACAAAACTGAAACAACATTTCACAAAGTGTGTCAGCTTATGGGAGAATCATTATGTGTCACGACTGAAACCCAATATACAGTATATCCCATTCTGTGCAATGTCTCTAATGACCTTCCTACCTGACCTCAGACATTACAGTTGTTGCACTGTGCCACATCAATCCCATATTTATCCAATCAGCTGCGTGTTTAGTAAATGTCTGCTCCATTTAAAAGTTGGTTTTCATCAAGTACAATTCGCTTCACACTCTGGGAGAAGCTTTACCACGAACCACCGGATCTCCTGCAACAACCAACCTGTATAGTTTGAATCACTGCTTGTTTTAAACCCAGCTGTTTAAAGGGCTAATCCAGCAATTGACAAGAAAGGTTATATTGAAGCAGCAGAAGCAGAGATATCACGACTTTTAGAATAAATTAATGAGTCAAGCTCCAAAAACTCCCATAATGCAACCCAACAGTATCTTTCATTAGACCCTCCAAGCCAGGTAAAATGCCCAGGTCTCTGCAATGATCATGCCCCAGTTCATAAAGCAGAGCTTCGACATCATCTCCATATGTACTGAGCACAACATTTACAGTTTAAAGAATTTTTTTGTTCTAGTGGACAAACTATGTAATGGAAACTATTTCTAAATGACCTCAAACATATCTTTGGCACATCTCTTCTGCAATTTCTTGTTACCATTTGCAATAAGTTACCAATATATTGCCCTGGCAGATTTATTGGGCTATTGAACCTAAACAAATTACTTTTAAAACAGTTCATACAGGTTTTTGTGTTTGTGTAATACACACATACGAGTTTGACACTTATATGTATATAAGTATACAGTATGTATACTGTATACTTGTATACATACGTACGTATATATGTATGTATAGTAGTATGGTATTGACAAGAGTATTTTTGGTCTCAGTATTGACAAGCATTTATAATGGTATCATATGGAATAATTTAAAACACTGTGTCATATTGCAGACTAAACTACAGGATATATATAAACTATAGAATTGGTAATCATACTTAAATAAGGATCCGTATTAGATCCATGTTTTAGATGAAACCAAACTATTGAAAGACAAAACAAGCTTGGTAGGCTCTTCCCTGCTTTGTGTCGGAATGAGCTGAGACAAACAGTGAGGCAGAATGTGGCATCACGCACACATCTGGAAAACAATCACATGAGAGACACTGATGTTAGCTCAGCCTTGAATGCACTTTCACTGACTCCAGCTAAAGCCTACATGGAAAGCACGTCTTGTGCACACAGACATCGGGAACAGCATCCACGTTAAGATAGATCAATCTGAGAAGACCTGCATCCGCAGTTGATTTTCAAGTCATTTCCAAAGTTCTTAATGTCTACTGAAATGTCGACACAAAACTTATATAGTCTCCTGCATCTTTCAGTCAGCAAATAAAGTTATGCATAACCTGGTAAGAAGTAACACAGACGTTGAAGCAGGCTAAACATCCATTCTGTCGCGCGTTCAATGCGGCAAAGTCACAATAATTGCAGGAAGTGTTACACCTATATGTCTAACATGCTAACTTTGTGTGGACTGAAGGCTAAAATAGAGAGAAAAGAGACAAGTTCAAATGCAGCCTACTTATCCTGGACATGGCCACACCCACAGAGTTGCATTGTATCCGATGGGGGCCGTAAGAGACACAACCTGTGTTTAAGCTTTGTTAAAATAACAATAATCCGGTTTTTGAGGATGTGTGCGTGTTAGCATGCGAGGTAGGCCTGGCGGTGACACAGCCCCTGGCATGTGGCTCAGTCTGAGCCAATCAGCAGAGGTCTCCCTTAAACACATTAGTCACTATCTTCTGGACAGTGATCACAGCACAGGAGGCTAAAGATTCATTTAACCAGAGCTCAGTGACACCAGGCTGCAAGGATACTGCTCCACTACTGCGGGAACAAAGAGGGAAGGAGTTTAAAGAAGCACAACATCGTATCAGGTAAAGCAGGAGGATAGAGGAGGTGGGCATAACCATGCCCCTCAATTATTTAGACATCAGGAATGGACAAACATTGTGATTTCACAGAACGACGTAGGTACCTACAGAGGCCTCCAGACACCAACTCAACTTTGTCGCTTACCGTGTTTGTGCAGGTCGCTGTTGCTATGTACATACTGTCTGTCTGTAGGCAGCACTGGAAAATGTGATGCCTCATGTTTCCTGCTATGTTTGGTCTTGTATCGGAAATGAGAGGCACCTGCGTTACCATCACCTAGTTCTCTTTACAATCTGTACAACCCAACCTGAAGAATAGCATGCGGTGAAAATAAACCTTGAATGTAAAAAAAAGAAATGGTGCCTTCATGCTTTAAATTGGCGTATAAAAGGATTTTTTTAAAGGACCCTCTATAGAGCAGGAAGGGGAATGTGAAGGGAGATGTGCCAGCATTTCATAACCACAGCCATCTTTCTGTTGTGTCCTCACTCCTCTCTTCCTTATTTGTTCCTCTCCTCAGTCGCTCTTCCTTTTATAACGGCACACCACCCAGCTCTCCTCTTCCTTTTAAGAGGAACAATGTTGGCAGAAAAGCAAAGAGGAAATACTTAAAACAGCTAAAGGGATAAACTAGGATGCATTTACTTAGTTTTTACCATTATGACGACTGTCACTTGCCTCACCAGTGAATGGGGAGAATGTAAAACATTACAGTGAGTTCAAATAATGATGGAAAAAGCAGAAAGACCAAGGCCCAGATTTTAAATATGGTGAAGAATTTGTTGATAGCTTGAACTATTACCGCCCCCATTTCCTCTGAGCTATCTCCCCTGAGCCCAGCAGGTGAAGGCCCAGTGAACCCATAAATGGAAATGAGACCTTTGGAGATGGAACCCGGTCTCAAGGAACTATGGCTGGGCTCTGCTAAGTGGAGCCAGGCTGCATTGTGAGGCGGTGGAGCGAGAACGGTCAATTACCCTCTTCTCGGCTCATACTATGACTCAGATAGTCATTATGATGATGAGCAGTGATGTTTCTTACTCTTCACCAGTTTAGGAAAAAGCTGGAATTCTGCACAGGCCACAGCATGGGAAAGGTCACTCTTTTTAGTTCAAGCATAAGCTGTAATGGTTATGTTCCATTGCTGTGTCACTACACTACATCTTGTCATTGCTCCGACAGTGTTTTGGCAGGATTGTGTTGTCCTTTACCGGAAGTGTGCCTTGATGTTGCTGGGGCTGGAGGAGCGGGTCTGGACCTCCTTCTCCTGCTTCTCCCTCAGGATCCTCTCTGCTAGCAGGTAGTATGTTGCTGTGATCTGGTTGTATTTGTTGGTCTCCAGGGCTCTGAAACAACCCAGTCAAATCAGGAACATATACAAATGGAAAGCACACAGTATAGAAAACAAGAGATTGGCAAAGGGATGGACAGAGTTAAGGACAACTGGTTACCATGTGGCACAACACTTTCATGTAAACCTGTAAAGCATTCGTGACAATAGAAATAATAGAACTCAATTATATGACACTTTGTCTATAAGACAATAATGAAGAAAATTGTGAAAAATTCCTGTTATAATTTCCCGCAGCCTGAGGTGACGTCTGAGAAATTTTGTTTTACTATCGCAAACAAAAGCAGCAAATCTTCACATTTTAGAAGCTGGAACCAACAAAAAAAATACGAAAGGAAGTCAATTATTTCAGCAACATCAACACACACAAAAATTCCACAGGGGGAAGATTTTAGTCACGTACATGATCATTGTGAGGCTTAACTTGCAGTTGAGCAGACTCAGAAATGGAGGAAGAGTGTGGAAAGCGCACAGCGATCCAAACACCACAACACAACAGAGAAGGACATGTTCCAGCAGCACCACTGCCAAGCTGGAACCATAAGATCGAAACTCAAGTGGTGGACAACACAACACAACACTGCTGCGCCACCAAGTCAAAAGTCAGGTCTGTCTAGTAAGTTGTGATGCCAGGCGAGGCACGTGGTATTATCTAACCACAATATTTAATTTAGCAAACCTGCATTCCATAGAGGCAGTGCAGCATTTCGCATACATACACTTTACTACGGCAGCCCGCCGAGGTAGGTTAAGATCTCCCAGATAGATAAAATCCAAATTCCCCTTACAATTGCCGTACAATTGAGATTTCATAATGCACACAGACCAGCCGACCTTCATTCCTAAAATAGTTTATTTATCTCGACTACTTGGTTAGCCCGATTTGTCACACTCGTGTGGCGTTGCTGCCTGACAACGCTACATGTTTTGACCAACACAAATGAGAGACCAGAGCTGGAGGATCCTCCCATGACATTTAGCTCCACTGTATGGCAGCATTACGGTTTCTCCGGTTAGTTACAGCAAAACGGTTTGCCTTCAACTTAAGTCAAGGATAACTGTGGAAACACTTACATGAAACAACGGCATCACCCGAATGTGTCGATTAGCGGAACGAGATAAAACCAGACTTGAAGGCGAGTCCTTGTCCCCACAGCCTTCAGGCAGCCAGAGTAATAAGTAATAAGTGTTTATCGCTGTGGATATGAGGCTGTACTTGGTCGTAGAGAATTTAAGCATATGGTCAAAGTGCATGAGCTTTTGAGATAATGTGCCTTCATGTGTGCATTTCTGTCAGTCCTGCCCTGCAGAAATGAGCGAACGCTACAGTGGTTCAGGAATGATCAACAGGGCCGAGTCTTAAGATGAATCATTACTAAGATTTGTGTTTTTTAGTTTTCCTTATTGACAATATGCCAGTATTTGAGTACTTTAACTGTTTCAGTAAGAACCATGGCCAGCGAGCCAATAAACCGAGATACATACCAAACTGTGAATTGTGCGTCTAAAACAGAATGCCTTGACGTATTGAATGTGTTAACGTTACACATCTTATTATAACTTAGGAGGGTAGTTGGCTGGCTAGTTATACCGAACTGACGGGCTGAACTGAAGTAAATTCTGCGGGAAACATTGCAGTGGCAGAGCACTCTCAATCACCATGACAAAACTTGTGGCGGTACTACTGCTGGTACACAGCTGGCAAGGACTAGCCAAGCAAAACTATTTACAGTAGCATCTCACAAAGGGCATTATTATGGCTATGTGACACTATAAAACCACTAAATGTTTGTTTTCTATAATAACTTGTATATAATAATAATAATAATATGGACATATAATTACATGTACACATTTGCCCAAGTCATCATGTTTCTTCCTGAAAAGATAAAAAATTGCACAAAAGCACAGGTGATTTCCCAAATATTAAGTGAATAACTCAAGGCCTTATGTTTAGAATTGTAGTCATTTGTTGTGTTCGTGTAACCATGAATACATGTTGCGACGGGTTCGCAGCGTCTCTGTACTGTATATAGACACGCATAGATCATTTTATAATAAAAAAAATATTTATGAAAATAATGTTAGAATGCAAACACAACCTTCATGGAGATTTAAGTTAGTGGACTAACATTGGAAACTGGGAATACTGTAAATCTTAAAATATTTATCTCTTGTCCCTCCCTGCAGCTCAGACTGGGATTAAAATATAATCTGCAGCTAAATTTCATTTTCCTCAGAAATTTCTATTAATAACTGCGATGCCACTGCTTCATTTAATCAAGTGGGGGCATCGCTAATCGACTGGCAGGCCAGGGGCATTGTGCATTAACATATGAGAGCCAATCAAAACTCTCTCTCTGCAGCTGACCGAGTACTGTAGTGAATGAAAACCTCCTAGACTTTTGAGATACGCGAGGTCTCTGCTGTGCGGCACTTGAAAGACTTACTGTATCAGACAGCAGCAGAGGATGTAGGTTAAAGCACAACTGTAGCGACACAGTTACACACGCCATGACACAACAGAGCCATCAAAGACTGACGTTCAGTGGGGAGCCGAAGAGGTTTCTCCCTTTCTACAGTTATCTCATTTGCTCACACACACTGGATCACAGTAGCTACAGAAGAGGCACACACGTCAGCACACAAGCACCCACGTTAACACTCCCCATTAGTGTGTACAAATAGATGCGGTGGTGGATTTGTAGTGGTGCTGTATCTCTGAGAGGAAGAGGGGAAAGACGAACGGCTGCAAAATGTGCAAATGGAGGATGTCAACACTCGGAAGTGGTGTGTGTATGCACTGCACGGGGTGTGTGTGTGTGTGTGTGTGTGTGTGTTTCTCTCAACGTAGTGCCGTAGAAGACGATAAAGGCGAACTATGAAACGAAGTTGACAGGAACAAGTGTGAACTTGAAATCAACAGCTGTTCTCTCTTTAATTCCATTAATGTTCTCGTTCGAGGTTGGCGACGACCTTTCTTGGCATGTGGCAGCACACCAGGTTTCTCATGTAGCTGCAGGGTAAAGCGCAAAGCTTTCTTCGAGTTAACAACCGTCGGCGCGCTGCAAGCATTGTGTAAGTGCTGCGTGTCTTGTGTTACATGGCTCCTCACATGTCAGTGTAGCGACGTGAAACAAACAGGTCGACTCACGTTTTATATACAGGCACAAAATGGAATGGCGTGACTGCTGTATTTGCATGTGGCTGTATGTAGGCTGTGGGTCTAGTTTTCATTGAATATTGTGTGTGGGTGAACATCATTTACAGTCCAGTTACCGGATAATCTCCTGTTCAGTCATTTTTGTGTGAAGATTTGAAGTACTCGTGCAGGAGGGCAGGATATGTGTGTCGATTAGCAACGATGATGCTGGTGTTCATGCACTGATGAGAGCGCTGTCTTAAGAATAGCTTTTCAGTAGAGTTGAAAGTTTAGATAAAGGTTTTGAATTTAGAACTCATTGGCCTTTTAGAGGCCTCAATCACCTATTTGTAAATTGTTAATAAAAAGAGTCAAGCAAAACTTCCTTCAGACAACTTCTCCATTTTTCGCTCTAGACAAATACTGTGCCTCACCTTCCAAGTCTGATGATTTAAAAGGCTCCCACCAAGAAAAATCAGATTTTGCCCAAATTTGGACCAACCAGAACATCTTTTACAGCTCTCTTATCTCAAAATCCACTGTGCGTTGGTAACTTTGTGTCAACTACTGACTAATATATCAGATAGAGGAATGTAGTAAAAACAAAGCTCAACTTTTGTTCCTCAGTTGCTGTTCTGGCCTTTGAACTCGTGCATTGATAACTTAAACTGAACTTCCTGGATTGTATACTATCGTGTCACCTGTACCTGAAGCAACACCACCCCCACCACCAACACAGACCCTTGGGTTTTTCTTTAGAACAGAGTGCTGTTTCCAGCCTGAACCCGACACTGGTTGTCATTAGCAGCCTGGATATGATGCGAGTGACTAGATGTATATTTTATACCTAATTCAGAACAGGAAAATATATGGATATACTCAACTTACCACTAAAATGCCATTAATCTGTTTGCCTAAGCACATATTACATTGCGAGGACTTTGAAATGTTAGAATGTTAAGCAGTGCAAAAACACAAATGTTTCAAAAATAGAACTTAATTTTGTCTTTGTAAGGCTAGAAGAAACAAAGCATGATGGATCCTGTGCCTATTGTGGTGGAGGTGCAGGTTCAGCTTTCATGCCTCTAACAGCTACACCTTCAAAAAAGGAGGTGGCCCCTCAATTCAGGGGCAAGTGCAGAAGCTTCATGACCAGTTTTGACCTTGCAGTTCTATTTGGGTGACTTACTTTATATTTTAAGGCAAATGAACAGAGAAGTCAGGGAATAACACGAAGTCTATATGCAAGCACAGTTACAGAGCATTGCCAACCTACTGCTACTAACAGTACATTCTTGTGCATAAGAATTAAAGCATGCCTTTGAGCTCTATACACCAGATCGTACACCAGGGAGAGAAAGGCAAACTTAGCACAACTTACTCGACTATGGCCTCTCGGTCTGCGATGTCTCCTAGCACCATACGCTGGATGATGCTGTTGTGTTCCTCCTCCGATAGGTTCTTGTGGGAGACCAGGGGAGTGTTGTACTTGGTGGCTGGGGACGGGTCGACCCCCTGGAGCCAGGCATGGCTCTCAATCTCCTCCAGGGAAGCACGTTGCTTGGGATCCCTCTGAAGCATACGGTCTATCAGACTGAAGCCACGGGGAGAACAGAGGGGAGGGAGAGGGAGGATAAAAGATTAGAAATCTACAAGTCGCAATAATGCGGTCTCCAAATGACCAACTGGACATTCAGTCCTGGTTGATGCTGGGCAGCTTGATTAATGACCCTTCTATCTTGCCTAATTCGGAGTGTAAGAGAGCTTTACTCGACTTGAGGAGATAAAGATGCCGCTGGGTTTCGAAGACCCCATCTGCATGCTTGTGATGTAGGTATTGGTCTCCACCTGTTCCACCGCTTCAGCCTGAAGGAACAAACCCATCAGGGCCATGTTGTCAGAACAATTGATGACTGAGTGGACTGTGACTAAGATGGTCACACCACTCCTGCCCTACCAGTGTTGAGCTGTGCCTTCAGTTTGTCTTTATGGTGATTCCTTTGGTCCTGTGTCTGAGCAGAATTTTTTTGGCTGATAGCTTTTGTTTGTACATATCTGCAACAGAGATGAACAATTTTTAATGCAGGTAAAATTAAATAAAGCAGCACCGCTAAAACTTTGTGTCTTTGGGTTACTTTAATATAGATTTTTGGGTGTTGCCACTGTACGTAGGACTGCACAACTTCACCGACTGCTGCTGGAAAGACAATTTTGTCATTTATTGGGAATGAAAACCTCTGGCCTTCAGAGTAAAGCAGAGATTTTACAATTTATTTTAAAATAAGCATAAACTGTAAATCAAGAAATAAAACCTACAGGCACTTAATGACAGCCATTCACTAGTGTCCACTGTATAATTCCTTCTTGATTATTAATGCACAAACTTTGTTTTTACTTTGAACATTTGTTGTTGTTGCTGCTGGTAGAGGACATGGAACACAGTCAAAACCTCAAGGACTTCAATATCTGATTGTTCCTGGGGGGGGTTTGAAGAAAAAAAAAACTTTTGATTTAATTACATCTTTCATTCGGGAAACAATGGTCTTCCATAGTGACATTACATAAGATTCTCAAGGATTCATCAATTCATCAGCAGTCTGTTTACACTACATTACAAGACATAAGACATACGTAAGTACCTAAATAATGATCAAATATGTATGACACATTGAAACATGCCTGGACTGACCCTTATAATGATCCTTAGAATCGGCTCAGGTCATCCGCAGTAAATACCCTGCCTGACCAAACCTTTCACAGCCCTGACAGTAAGAGGATTGGTAAATCTGCCTCCCGTCTCCCTGGGTGGACACATTCTTTTTGTGGCGTAGCCAACATTTCAGCTGTCTGCTGAACTGGGACTTGTCAGAGTACAATGTAACCTGTTTTGTCGGTATGTGGAGGAAGAGCAGGTAGGAGGCACTGAATGTATGGTGTACGATGTGCAGTGGCAGGCTGTGCCAGGCGTTTGCTTCGACAGCGCTGACGATGTGAAACTATAGCTGGTCAAGCTGGCAGCTTAAATTCTACACACATGACACTGTTGAAAGCAGAGATTGAAATGTAATAGGATTAAGTGGACTATGGAATCTAGTGAGAAGCCTAAAATTAATACGGGGGGGAAAAGCATCATGCATCCAGAAGTAAGAACTCTCTGTCATCTGTATAATAAGGCAGACAAATACACAAATATCTGAGGTTGTGCAGTTTGCAGATGACGTAGACTGACAAAGGGGGAAAAAGAAAAAATTGTGACAAGAAAACAGTGAAGGTGGAAAAGAAAGATGAAAAAGATCTTTATGAGGAGACTTAAAATCTACAAATCCATTTTACCTGTCAAGGCCTTACACAGTGTGTGCTGTTTCCACTGAACTACCACATATGGTACGGTACTGGTATGATTTTAGTGACAAGGGTAATGGTAATAGACTTTACTTTTCTAGTGCCTTTCAACTGTTAAAACGGTTCCCAATGGGAAACACAAAAAACTACATATATGGTCTGATATAGGTTTTATTGACAGCTGCAAAACCTGTGCAACTCATTTTGACTTTATTGAATTCATTTTTTCCAACTCTATCCAATCCCCACGTGTATTTGTGCTTACGTGTAAGCAGACCATGGGATGGAGGCTACAGGCTAATAGGCTGGTGCTCTGCTGTCAGTCAGTTATGCTGGGGATGAGATGGAGCGAGTCAGGCTCCCTCAGGACTACAACCAGCTGCAGCAGCAACAGTAGGAGCAGTGGCGTGGAGATAGAGGCAGCATGGAACTACCACCTGTACAGTGCTGCCGCACTCTGATAGTAAACCGCTATACAGGAGAGGAAGTGTGGTTTTTGCTGCCTGAAAGAAAAAATAAGACAACCGGTGCTGTTCGTCAATGCCTATGAATCAATTGTTATTTCAAGGTGTTCTGGCCTTCAAAACCCACTTTCTAGTCCATATTCTCCAAAAAGACAAACAGTCACGTTGTTTTATTGTTTACTAATATTACCTTTATTCCCCTGAAAAGACTAAAACCAACGTACTGGTACTTTCTGTTTAGCCACAGCTTCATATACTGTTGCTGTGACAGACTTCCGAAGTTGTCTAAAATCTATTCAAACACATCAAAGAAGCAAACTGTAGCACTAAGCACTTCCTTTATAATAATGAACATGGTCGGTGCAGTTTATTCTGAAACTCCGCAGCTGCATTGTCAATCTCAGAAGACTACCGCTGCATCAGACACATGTCAT
Organism: Gadopsis marmoratus; assembly: GCA_036023855.1. Classification (NCBI taxonomy): domain Eukaryota; kingdom Metazoa; phylum Chordata; class Actinopteri; order Centrarchiformes; family Percichthyidae; genus Gadopsis; species Gadopsis marmoratus. The sequence goes on along the minus strand of JAVQJF010084403.1, from coordinate 34,487 downwards.
TGAGATAGAAAGACATAGGCAGTTGTTGCTAATAGGATCGATTCATTCTTGGATAAGGTCTTTTAATGGGAATTGACAGTAAAATGAAGGAAAAATACCAGAAGTGATGCAGTGATGCAAATTGTTACAATTTAGTTTTGAACCACAAAAGGACAAAGTGACTGTGATGCAGTTTGGGTCTGTATTGAAAATGCAAACCCCACATTTGAGAAGGGCCGCTGATATCAGCCAGGCCTACGACAAGTAGATGTGTTAGTGGACAGGAGAGAAACCATCAGAAGGCTCTTTTGCCTTGGTCTGCTCAGATTAAGCTTTATAGGCCTAGTCCTAAAATCCTGAGACTGATGCTGTGGGAAACCAACAGCTGTACGAGTTTTGAAAACTACTTGCTGATACAATCCATAGGCTGTGTGTGCACCGGCACCAACACCTGCGTACTTTCATGGACTAACAAGCAACCTTTTATAAGAATGCATGCTCTCATTTGACACTCGAAAAATGTGTTTGCGCACACACACACACACACACACACAACAACACACTACACACAAGCAACAGATAGCTCGCTGGTGTTACAGTACAAACAAAAACGATGACCTCTTCAACCCCTCAGTATATGTAGTACTCTAACCAACACTTCTCTGCAAATAGCTGTCTCGTTCCCTTGGGACCTACAGAGAGGGGCTGTATGGTGCTTGAACAGTCACACAGGGCTGCCTGCGCTTATATTTTCTTCCACTACAGGCTACACACACACTCACATTCTCAGAGGAAGGTGGGTCCTCATGTGTGAGTGAGCCCACCAACCCACGAGCCAGAGCGTTAGTGTGAAAGGGACCCCAAGAGAAACATTAGCATCGAAATAAGCAAGAACATTTTCCGTACTCCTCGAGATTCAAACAATGGAAATCAACAGGCAATCAAGTGACTAAATCCCAGTTCTAATGCATCTCGGTGCCAGTGATGTGTGCGAAGCAAATAGAGAAAAGGAGGCTGAGTGTTTGTGTGTGAACTCTGTGTGGTTTGTACAGTAATGACAAGAAATGAAGGAGCATAGTGTCCTGTTTGGCTAAATAGTCCACACGATAATTATCCACATGTCACACGGTGACAAACACAACAGCTACAGAATATTTGTCTGTCTCTATGTGTTGATGGGGGTGATGGTGGCCATGGCAGAGAGGTGGTAGGTGGCTGGGGTTTTAAAACATTTTGCTTTGAGTCTAATCCCTAGAAATTAAAATCAAAAGATCACAAAAACAAACAAAGCTCGGAAGGAGGAGGGTGTGGGGTCGCAAAAGCGAGCCGGTGAATAATTAATTGATTGAGGTGTGCAAATGCGTTTTGGTGAGTCTACAGAAAGAAACAGCCGCACACACAGCGACAAGCCACAGACAGAAACACATGAGGAGCAGAAGAAGATTGTGTTGATCCAGTGACTTGGCACAAAAAGCAGCCAGAGAACAGGACTGCGGACCTCGTGGGAATTGCTATCCAAAAGACGCGATCATCAAAAACCCAAGCCAAGCGGAGACTCACAGCAAACCTCGACCTCAATTACACCAATTTCTAAAGCTCACTTAGAACCAAAAGAGCCCGTTCATAATTAGTGGCGGACTGTCAAAAGGCCAACTAGACTCCAGAAACCTCATCACTTACAAGGTCTCTTACTCTCTGCTTTCACTTTTCTCCTTCCTTTGACAGACGAATGTAAGCAATGGTCAAATACAAGCCATTTAGTCAATTAACTGAATAGTTCACCTAATTGTGCAGCTACCTGTGTGTGAACCAGCAGCCCAGCGGCATGAACCACACTGTACTCAGATGGAGCTGCCAGCTCCACCTGCTATCAAGTCCTAAATACTGTGCAAATGACAAAACAGTTTGATACTGTTCATTGCGGTGGATTCCCTGAATTGACCTTGTTCAATTCAGGAAATTCCTGTAGTTCCTGCGGTTCCCTGCAGTGTCAACAGCAATTGATCAGACAGAGACGAAGAAAGCTTGTTCAACTTCCACATCATTTTCACTTTTGTTTTGTTCTTTTTTCAATTCCTAGTAGTCATCGACAGATTCATCTAGAAAAACCTGACCGGTCGTAAGCTATGATAGCTTATGCCGTTTTATGGCTGAATGAAAAATATTTTTATTTTGATGATAATGAAAGGTAGCCTGCAGATATTATCTTAATTCCGTGGGCATTTGTCAGCCAATAAATAGCAAACAACATAATTTCTGGGTGTTCTGCAATTTAACAGTGTTCCATAGTTTGCCCACTAGAGAGCCCTGACAAGTTTATTCTTCAACTGAACTAAATTCTCACCTCAGTACATATGTTGGTCATAGTTGTTACAAAACAGGTAAAAGAAAAAATGTAAGGGAATTGCCATGGTGGCCCATACAAGACCAGATCTTCTCCTTTTATATAGCACTTTGTAACATTGTTAAGAAAAGTGCTATAACGCTTATTATTATAACTGTTTCTCTAATTAGCCAAACAAATCCTATATGGCAGTAAGATGACGCACTGAGGCATCATCAGAGGCTATGTAGTTGGAAATCCAAAATTGTGACATGGGTGGATAATTCACCAGTAAGAGACATGGCAGAAATATACGGTTGGGACACAACATGAGACAAATAGCTCTTCTACTCTTCAAATCAAAACCCATCAGAGTGCTCACAGCTGCTTAAGCTTAGCACTTCAATCTAGTCCGATCTTTCCTTGGACTCAGAGACGAGGGTTTATTTCCTGTCTGAAAAACACTCTGATGTGCAGTGAGTGTGTGGAAATAAAGAATTGGCCTCCACAACATGTTGAGCTCAGTGGCCCTGATGCCATTGCTCATGCCCATGAAACCCACTCATTACCCTTTGAGTCACTTCAAAAGCATATGGGTGAAATAACAGTGGATTCTTTTTTCTGAAAGGCTTTAGTTTTCACCTCTGACAGTTTGTCTAATCTGATACACTTCAACATACAGGATGTGTATGACTGTCTTTTACAATCAATACTGTAATAGGTCTTCTGAGTCAAAACCACAAATTAAATGCTGTGAAGCTAAAGAAAATTTTAGATTAGGTTAATAGTGGATGCAAAAGGGTCTGCTCTCTCATTAAGCTAAAAAGAACTGTGTGTGGACAACAGATTGAGTGATAAAAAAAAAATCATGAATCATGAATATTTTCTTGATTAATCCTAGCAACAGTTGCTGGAAAAGCTGTCCATTTATACTGCTTCAAAAATTACCCCAGTGTATCATGAGAGAATTCATTAGTACAAAATTAAGAGTGTGATTTACTAACATACGGTTAATTATGCAATTGCTAATTTATTTGCCTAACTTATTTTGTGTGTGGAACATGTGTTTTGTGTGCAGTTGGACTGTACTGCTCTGCAGCTGGGCTGCTCACACCGCTTGAAAGGGTTTTAGTCTCTGCCAGCTACTGGAGCAAATTGGCCTGCAGGCCCTGGAATAAATCAGTGTGGCCACTGCCATGTTCCAGTGCCTTCTCAAGTACAATGCAGATCACTGAGAGACGGGGTTTAGCTGCATATTGCTGAACAGTACATACCTCTCAGGTTAGCATTGAAAGGAAGCTGTATGCCGATTATATTTACCAACTGTGTGTTGATATGTCAAGGGTATTTCGATAGGCGATTTTTTTTCCTTACTTATTAATAAAGCAACAATAAAACACAATTGCAAAGCTGGTCATTTGGTTTACAACATATATGTTCTGTGGTAAAAGCCACATTTTCTGCCTCTCCTCGTTTAGTCACAAGGCACTTCTCAGGCAACATTTTTTTGTACATTCACAAATATGAGTCACCCAAAAAGATGTTCATATGTGGTTGAACATACTGTATTGTTACCGACTGTGCTGTAGATAAACTCATTAGCATAATGACTGTAGAGCGCTAATAGATATACCTGCTGCTATGTGCATGTTGCTTTTTTGAAGGTCTGAAACACCAAACATTGAAACATGGTGAGTCATGGTTTCCATCCACCCAAAGAGCATGGGATGATCATGAATATTACCATGAGCTTTATTACAAAGTGAAATAAACTGTTAACTGACTGAATATATCCTATAAAAAAACCAAACATGTTTTACAGACAGGGTGGCACTATGGCAACCATAGCACTATGTGGCCCAACCATACTGCGATCAGCTGCAGGTGCAAGCTACAGTAACTGCAGTATGGGACAGAATAGGAAAGAGTCCAGAAATGACACCCAATAGAGTAGGACATCAAAAATAAAAAAAACCAAGCTCCCTATTGCATCTTGTCTTACTGTAAAAGTGTAACTCTGTGCTGTATCAGATTTATTTCCAGTGGTGTCCATCGAGAACAGAACAGACAGAGCGGTTCAGTGGTCATGTTGTGTGAATGCTGTGAATGCATCACTCACTCTTTGCAGGCACTGGAGACATGGGCCGGTACAGTGTATTTGCAGTCCATGATCATGGTGAGGGTCTCACTGTCGTTAGCCTCCTGGAAGGGTGGCTGGCCACATACCAACATGAAGAGGATCACGCCGAGACTCCAGATATCTGAAGCAGAAACACAACCTGAATCCATGTGCACTGCCAGGCAAATGCAAGATATTTTTTAAATTATAGCATACATGATCAAACAGTATGAAAATATTAAACACTTCTACTCAGTCAGAATGGAGAAACCACACACTGTTCTTGGCGCAGACACTAGTTGTGATGTGGGCTGTAATTTCCTTTTTGCCAAGATGGATAGACTTCTAAAATATTTCCACAAAATCCAGAATTCTGTGATCATAAGATGGATTGTCAAATAATACATTTAAAAATAGATAAATGCTGATATAGCTCAGGTCTGCCCCTTCTCCCCGACTCAAATCTTGTATTTTTTGTTACATTATATTTTGTGACATTATATAGTAATTAAAGCCCAATCTCATCACACCCTGTGGCAGCTACTAAAAAAGCCACTAATATTTTAATGTGCTCAAAAGTTGAGGTATGAAACATTACTGAACCTCGTGACTGAAAGCATGCGAAATAACATCTGCATAAAGTCTAAATAGGGATTTGCTGTAAATGTGTTTTGTCAACTGGTTTTGCAGCCTGTTTAGTCATGCAGGAGGCAATAATGACGACTGTACACCATTATTCTTTGACCTGTAGATCACATCTGTAGAAATATAAACCCCAGCGCAACGATCGATGCTACATAAAAGTTGAAGCCCGCTGACAGCTGATCCTGCTGTGCAGACATCATCACTAACTGACGTCACTTGAGATGATGCTTGAGTGAGAAGGACGTCTCATTCTACAAAAGAGTTTTCCATCGATACCTCATTCATCTTCTGTCTTAAGAAAGGGTGACTACCACGGTAAAGGTGCCATTCGATAGAAACAAGGAGATAAGGAGAAATCATTTGATTTATAGAGCACTTTCCAAGCAATAAGCACAAAGAGATTTGAACACAAGCAGTTTTAAAAAGATCTGGTACAACTCCAGAGGCCAGATAGCAATTGATCAGCAGTGCAGGGATAATATCAAGGTGACACGATGAGGGTCTCATTAGTGGCACAGAGCTCACAAGATCACTGGCGAACAGTCTTTCTCCCCACCTTTGTTCTCGCATGACCTTTTAACTAATCTGTGCTCTCACAGCTTCCTCATCTCAGGTGGAAAGTGGAATGGCTGTGCACAACGAAGGGGTCGAGCGCTTGCACGTATGATATGTCCATTTCATCGAAAACCCAAAACAAGCACTCACGTACATAATAATAGAAGAATGTGTGTGCTGACAGTATAATGAATGTCATGTCAATTCATGTGTGCATGTGTGTTTATTCAAGTGTGCATATTTGCAAATGCTAGTTGTACCCTGAGAAAGCAAAAATGTCAACGTGCAGAAGCACTGGGCCATGTAGACTTTATGCAACCAAAAACACATGTGTGCGCGCGCACACACACACACGGTAAACAGTGGTAACAGAACTAAAAGCAGATGGGGAGAAACAGCCTCCAGCAGGGAGATAGGACAGTAAAAACCTTCAAGTCACTCCTTATAACATATAGTGTCCTTAACTCTCTCTCCAGGGGCAGATATTTGCGCAAGTTCATTAAACACATATCTGAGTACTACTTCTAAATAAGCAGCACAGGGATGTCCTAAAATAGCCATATAATCACAGTCAAACAGTGGTAAATTAGTTTGAACATTTCCATCTCCAATCCCCTGTTTAGCAGACAAACAGAGCCAACTCGCTCAGGCTGGGAGAGAAAAAAGAAAAGACATCACAGCAGCTCCAGTCAAATATTGGCAGCGCTGAAGTAATTACCATGATGAGGATTTTTAAGTAACTTTCTAATTAAGCTCAAATGCTCAGATGCCCTAAATACTTAATGGGTTGGCAGAATGGAGTCCTGATGATGCACAACAAGAAACGCCAGATACTAAAAATCCCAACTCTGAATACTTTGTTTGGTCCAAAAAGCATGACTCTTCACACAGATTAGGAAATGCTTTGAGCCACAGACAAATAGCCTTGCGTTAGCTATCTGATGCATCCTAAAGTGGGTTAGCCCCATCTTTAGACCAGATTTGCTGGGTTAGTATCAGTATTGCAGGACTTAGCCTTAGGCTAAGCAGTGCTGTGTAGTCTTAATTAAACTAACTGGGTGATCGTTCAGAAAGCAAGCATGGTGAGCTGGACTGGAGCCCACAGTGCTATGAAGAGTACTCATTTGAGGGAATGGCTCAGTTGATTGAAGTATATGTAATTAGTTTGCTTTGGACTTTAATACCATACATCAAATCCATTCTCAGGAGACACCGGTGCTCCACCAACATGGCTGAGCGACACTACTGTTCTAACTCATGACTATGGGGCTATCCTTCCGGCCTGACATAGCCGCCAGGGTCTAGGTCTCTGCTACATCAATCATGGCACAGTATAGGAGAGGAGTGCCCCTGAAGCATGCTTGATACCAATTCCATTGACCCATGTTCACTCAGCAGTAGTGATATAACAAGGCAATATAAAGACTGGACACAGCATGCATAAGGAAGCAGCTGTGGCGGACAGTGGTCCACAGGTTTAGCTCGTCTTATGAGAGTAGAGTGCCCGCAAGCAAAATACAGTCTATGGACCAGTTTAGGGGATAATTTCTGTCTGATGTCCAGATGGCATTTGTTCTGAGAGTAGGCAAAAGTGAAAGGCATTAGTAACACAGAGACTCTGCTAAAGCTTAACAAATGGGGTGTTACAGGGACAACAGAAGCAGTTGATGACTTTGTCTAAAATGAAAAAATGCATCAGTGCGGTCACCATGTTCCTAACCCTCCACCTGCAAGGGTCCGATTTGGTTTGTGTAATGGCTATTAGTCAACTAGACCAAGCCTTTCATTTTAAACATGTTAATGGGCCAAAAAGCTGCCTGAACACAAGATGTTTAAACAGCTGGTGTAAAGCATGTCCAAAGAACAGCTGGCAGACATTTCCAGGTGCACACTGCATTCAACATCATCACATCTGTTTGGGAACCTAAAACAACTCTCCTCCACCCTGCCCTGATGCTTCCTACCCTGTAGAAATATGCAGAGACATGTATATTATGCTCAGTGTACCAGGACCAGGCCCTGCCTCTGTTCTCACACTGAGGCTGTGGCTAAGTGTGTGCGCATGTGTGTGTTTAAGCTATGACGTATTACAACTTGCATATATTTCGCTTGCAGTCTCATACATGATGGATTCGGCTGGGCAGCTAAGGTGCTCACTGGCTCTCAAAGGACCGCTTTTAAAACTGCTTAGCCCTGCATGTTGCACTACCTCCAACAGGTTGTGGCGCCTGATGTTATAAATTCACAAGAGAATCTTTGTCTCTCCAAGTGTAAGTTATCAAGTTACTCAATTAAAAATAAAGCACTGGCTTTTGATCAGCTTTATTATAAACTGATACAGATCCATTAAACTGTGCCTGGATCGGCCCAGATACTGGTCCTTGATATCAGCGGGACATCTCTAGGCTTAATACAAAAAAAGAATTCGGGCATCGAGCCCTCACCAGTATAAAAGCTACAGCACAATGACTATCCACACAGTGGACATTTAGGGCTGCCAGTATTTAAATGAAATTATTTCTTTATTTTCATGAGGCTCTATGCCCAAATGCCCTTTCAGCGTGCTGACATGGCAACCTTGGCCTGAAACCCAAGCAGTGGAACCTTGCATTACAGCCAAAGTGCTAAGAGATTGATCTGAGGGACAGGTTGATATGCTAAGAAATAAACCATCCATCACAGCCTGTTGAGGTGTTTGGAAGAGTGTTCTAAGAAACATGTCTGACAGACAAACATTTGCTTTCACCTTACGCTAAGTGTGTGTGCAACACAGGAAAAATATTCCATACCCACCTGTTGTGTGGGCTTCATCTAGGTCTCACCTGGTGTATAAATTGGACTGAGCCCGGACAATCGGCTCCCAAAAAGAGCCTTTTCTTCAGCTATTTAAGCAGCCAGTGAGGCGCAGAGCTTAGAAGGATGCAGCTATACTCGTGGAATCTGGAGTTACAGTGTGTAACGAATGTTCTTTATCGTACAGGCTTCGCCCTCTATCCTACAGGATAAAGTCTATGCCTCACTGGGTCTGTCCAGTACCACAAGGACAAACTCATACCCACTTCATGAGATGAAACAATAAGGGTTTCATGCTCAGCCACTGCGCCATGCGCAGTAGTGCATAGAACCCCATATGCACCCCGGTGGCACTGCACAGTAGAATAGTGGACACTGTCTGCGAGAGGGTGAAGGCTGGGAACAAAATAAAGCCTACTGTTGTGAGAAAACAGAGACAAAGGTTACACACTACAACAGTTCAGCTAGGAGCAGAGTAGGGGAAAAAAGACAGCTCTCCATGCACCGACCTGCAGGAGGGAGAGCGCATAAACCAATCACCTGATATCAAGCACTGATAAAACAGTCAGTACAAGGTGAGTCATAGAAAAACGGCAGACATCCCGCAGATAAAAACTAATGAAAAAGCAGGGAGAAGATGAAGAAGCCGCAGTGCAAATATTAGCTAATGGAATAACAACTCAACGTTAGATGGAACATTACATACGTCATACAGGAGCAGTGAGCCAACGTCGTTTGCTGACGTTAATTATCATCATTATTACAGCTTCTGCAGTAATGCTGTTTGCTGTTGTACATTGATAATGCTAAAATTGTGTTTGGAATAGTGGGGATAACTGTGGTAGATGCTGTAACTTTAGTTAACATTACCCTCAAACGATGTGTCCTGAAAGTACCTTGGTATGCGGATGCAGCAGATATTTTATGATAGGTCATGAGAAATCAGTCTAGGTAAGTCATGTAAAACAATGGAGCATTACACATACATGTAAGAACACCCTGCAACATGTAATTACCATGGAGCATTGTGCTAATTTGCTTCCTTCATCAGAGGCTAGATCGAGGACAAAATTATAGCTGTAGCAATGTAGGGCTGCAGATATGTCATTTCCGTAATCGATTAATCTGCAGATTTTTTGCTGGATTTATCAAGTAATCGATAAATGGTGAAAAATGCCCACAATAATGGTACAACATAAAAAAAAAAATGAAGATTATAAAAAAAACAGTCTAGAGAATAGAAATAGAGTGTTTGAAAACTGATCAAATTATACATTTTCAAAATAGTTGCTGATTAATTTCATGTCAATTTACTAATGGATTAATCAGCTCCTTGTTTAAGATCTCCTGTAATTAACTTTGCAGAGTTGTACAGTGCATTATCAAAGGACTATAAACTGAAAAACAGGATATTTCGCTTTGAGCTGATTTTAAAGGCGTGACAAAGTTGGCGTTCAAACCTTTTCTGTAACACAGTAACATCTGGGTTCATCAAAGACATATTTAATAGTGGCTGGTTACACCACATTCCATCTATTTTGTCTTAACAGTTGAAGAAAAACTAGATGCAATTGTGGAAACAGTAAGGCTAAGACACAGATGAGACTAAATACAGCTAGAAACACTCACACGTATAATTACTCGTAGACTTTGCCTGTCTGTCATGCACTTTAGTGACTTTTTAGTACGTTTGTATCATTATTCATTTATTTGGTGGTTTAAATTGACATAATCTATTAATGTCCTACTTCTTTATTGTGCATGGACATACCCCCAACTCACAACAGTGGATTCCCGCAGAGACACAAGCAGTTCTTGCAAAAATAGAAAACAAGCATAAACAGGAAAAAGCTGCCGAGAATGGCACCCAGCTAAAAGCAAAGAAGCCAGGTTCGTAGCTTTATACCCTGCAGAGGGACTTACACTTGAGACCTAGAATCTAATTAGCAAAGTGACTAATACTAGCTGCTGAAGTCTCAAACGTTTACCGACATCCCGTTTTCAGACAGCGGATAGAATAAAGTTTTAGTAAAGTACAGACACGTGATAATGCACAGCAGATAAAACTGGGAAGAAAGCAATGTCTATCAGTTCAGTTATGCAAGCATGCACAGTTTCACAGTACACAATTATTATTATATTAACAGTCGGTCTACACCGGCTCTATATGAATGAGTGCCCCGAGGTAACTTTTGTTATGATACGGCGCTATATAAATAAAACTGAATTGAATTATAGCCGAGCACTCTTCATATGAAATGTACGGCTGTAAGATTACAAGGCATGCAAAACACAGATACACCGTAGTCCCATTACACAATTCTAAACATGCCAACCGAAGAGCACTTGTATACTCTTCCGGCCGTCAGACCCTTACACTCACACACACATGCTCTCATCACATCAACATAAATGGTACTGTCATTTGCAGAGAGGAGAGAGCACTCTGGGTGACAGCAGTGGATCTGCTTAAGATCTCTTTCTGTCACAGACAGACCTGCTGCAGATCCACCACCACACTGCATGTAAGAGACTGCTGTCTCATGGTGCGTCACAGGTCTACTGCTATATATGGCTCAACGTACAAATTCTGAAGAGTGATTAATCAATTATATCGGTTTTACCACGACAAGTGGTCAGCATCTTCAGTTATATAACGTGAATCCAGCACTTCTTGGTGGTGGTGTCTAGTCTGCAACCTAGGTCATTTTCATTATCAATTTATCTGCCCATTGTTTTCCCTATTAATAGCTTCATAGCTGTCGCCGTGACAATTGCCCAAAACCCAAGTTGACATCTTCAGATTGCTTGGCTTTGTCTGAATACTCAATTTCATAGAAAACCAGAAAATATTATTATTATACTTATTTGAATAGTCAGATATTGCTTAAAAAGATTAAAAAAACTTAAAATAAATAGTTGACGATGTTCTTCCAATTTTGTCACCTGCATGGTAGACTGTCAACTGAGTTACAGTCGCTGGACAGCCATCTATGTGCTGCTACCTCGTCTAAATGCTCTGAACAGCAGCTCACTACCTTCCTGCCTAAGAATGCCAATAAGGTCTGTTCAAACCACAGCTTTTGCACAGTTGAATTACAGTAGACACTTGCTTCACTAAAGAATCCAAATGCACTGGCGTATGATTTTCAGTTCATGTTTAGTTAATATGTTTAATGTTACTTATTGTTATTTGTGTTTAAAACAACATTTATGTAACCTACTGCCCAACAAGTCTTAAAAATAAGAGTGCAAGACACAGAAGGCGAGAACATGAGTGGGTGAGTGAGAGAAACTAAACTGAGAAGGGACCCATTTCATCTCGCTACTTCCGAAAGCAGAAAAGGCAGCAGAATGAAAATATAGTGAGCACAGAGGTAGCAGGTCTGCAGATGTAACAAGGACAAATGCAATGACTTCAGGTACTGGTGGACTCCTTGCAGCAGTCCGGTATGAATGGGTCAAATGTGGGTAGAACACATGTTATTGTCCCACGTAAAATGCAGGGTCTGTGTTAGCAAGTGATATTTTCTTCCTTTGTTTGACTGATAGAATGTCTGACTCTCATCTTGGTTTGTAGTTACAAAGCCTTTGTTAGTGTCTGTCCTCAGTCTGGAGAGCCGTTACTGCACTTTGCTTTCCTCCGCTGGCTTGTCTGAAGCTTCATCAAGCAAGTCTAATCAAGTCTCTGCTTTCAAAAGGGGCTCTGGGGAAGCACTCAGCCTGTATTTCAAAATACTACAGAAGTCTGACACTTTTGAGCGTTTGCAGTCTGATGTTTCAGCAGACTTGAGGCCATCAAAAAAAGGGATTACAAGTTTCCAAATGACAGATTCTTGAAATGTGTTGTTTTTTGAAGAAATTAACAGAGCATGGTGTGATTCTATTTAGTTCAATGTCAAATAAATGTGGCTGGAACTAAACATTTTATGAGCACACATACAAAGATCATGTCTCCAGGATCTCTAACTGTACTGCAAAGTTTCCCTAGTTGCCCATCCTTATTTGGTAATGGCTATATTTGATAACTACTTGTAACACTAATACATTTTCAACTACAGTAACCCAGGAGAATAGCATAATGCGCATTTTTCTTGGAAACGCAGTCATGGTTTCCAACCGTCCTCATACACAAAGTCTCCTGATGTGTCTCAATGTGCTAATGATCCCGCTGTAACCAGCAGCAAATTGTAAAAATGCAAACACAGACGCAAATACAGCTTAAAAATCATCTGGGATTGTCACTGTGAGACACATCTAACAGCTCTCACTGCTTCTTGTCATGCCGTTAGCCAACTGTAGCATCTAAAGTTATTGGTAGTCAATAGACCATGTAATCATTTGAGATCTAAAGAACGCTACGGAGTTGGACGCTGGAAGACAATAAGTGAAGTCTCAAAGAGGATGCTGGTAAAGACTGACCACGCCTAAGCCCAGATATGCAAGAGCGCAGGAATAGACAGAAAAAGTAGACAGTCGTGCCACAGCTCTTCCATTATACCCCTTCGCTAACTGACTGAGAGGCTCAGAACATTTGAAGCAAGCAGAAAGCAACAGTGCAGGCACTTTATTTTTGTGGAGGGTTATGAGGGATGTTTTTTCCTGTGCAATTCCAAATGTTAATTGTATCACTGGGGCATATTTCTCCCCCTCGTCCTGCCAGCGAGAGAAAGAACAACAGATGTTGAAAAGAACCATGGCACACAGGAGCAGCCAGGATGCACCGACGCAGCCTGCACATCAGTGATCAGAGGACGACGTGTTTCGGCATAAGAGAACACGCGCACACGTGTGTGTGTGTGTGTGTGTGTGTGTGTGTGTGTGTGTACGATGTCTGTGCACATGTCGGGCGAGTACGCGTTAGTGACTGAGACAATGGGAGACGGGGTGGGAGAGGAGAAATATGCTAGCTCTCCGTGACGAGCAGAGCTGCTGTTGCTGAATATGGATGAAAGCCAGAGCCCCAGAATAAAGTGCAGCTCTCTCCCAGGCATCTCCTGTCTCATGTTGTCTTACATCAGCATGACGGCTGGGGGCATCGACCGCTTCGAAATACGAAAGAGACTAAAATCCCCAACTCTTAAACTACTAACATGGTCTGACCAAAACGCAAATATATTCAGTTTAAGAGTCTACAGGCATGCTAGCCGCTTTGCGAGGTTGTACTTAGGCCCAGCTGTTCTTTGAGCTAAATGCTAACATCAGCAACCCCACGAGGAACACATGCTGATGTTTAGGTAGAACATTTACCATGTTCACCATCTGAGTTTAGTGTGTTAGTATGCTAACATCTACGTGTTAGCACTGAAAACCAGGTGGTATTCTATTGCCGTGTTGCCACTTCTACTCAGGTAAATGATCTAAATACTTTGATGATCTATATACACTGCTAAACGCAAAGTAAAGCTGAGGCTGACAAACAGGGTCTGACATTAAGTTGTACTGTGGCAGGTTACTGAGGTCTGCCCCTTCTTAAATCTGCGTCGAACACTTCAGTGTTACACGTCAGTAGAAATACGGAACAGATCATGTAACTTTAATCCATGACTATCATTAACTTAATAGCCTTTTATTTAAAATATTTATTAATTAAATAAAAAAAAACAGGAGGCAGGCGACCTGAAAACCACAGCCAACAATTACCCTGTATTTGGCAGGTGCTAATTTAATTCCCTGCTGATGAATGTCAGGTATTTAGACATAAACCAAAGTATTAGACAAATTGAATTTGGGCTTGATGGTGGTGAGATAAAGAGATAAGGATTAGCAAAGTGATAACAATTCAGCTTGAGGGGTGCAATGTGTGTACCAAGTTGTTATCCAATAGCTGAGGTATTTCCTTCTAGACCAAAGTGCTGGACTGACTGACAGACCAACATCTCTATCTTCAATGCCACGCCGGGAGCATGGCTAAAAATACGAAAGACAATATAGGCCTTCGAATGTTGTGAAATAAACGTGGTGCTTCGGTTAGACTTCTTTTTGGGTAATAACCATGATAACAGTAAACTGGGGCAAGCCCGATAGGAAAATTATTCCAAGCAGAGTGATGATCCATCACTTCTCCTCTGCACATCTAATTAACCCGAACAGCACATAATTACTCACGCGTCGTCCAGGTTGTGTCCTGACTCACAGGAAACGCTGGATTGATCCAGATCTATTTTGAGTGCGTGTGAGCTTGCATGTTCTATGCGTACTGGCATTTACCATTGTAAAAAAAGTGTTTGACAGGAACGTGACACATTTCTGTGCTCCTGCTTCAGTTTCCCGTAAAACATCAGTGCTTTCATCTGGTCTTATAAACATGCTTCACTTAGTCATGGTTTAGCAGTGATAAATGGGTTATATAACTATAAACAACCCCAGGCCCTCCTGGGACTCGCTGCGCTGTGTAAAGAAAAAGAAAAAAACTGTAGTCGTGCCATAACCAGGGCAAGGAGCTTGACCCAGGAGTGACCTGCAAATACACGCCTCTCTCTTTAAGCTATACTCAGGTTGCATTTATCTATTCATTTGTGCCATCGATTCATCTGTGTGTGTGTGTGTGTGTGTGCTCAACATTGTCTTTTGCATGTGATACACCGATCAGCCATAACATTATGAGCCCTGACAGGTGGACATGAAGAACATTGATTATCTCCTTACCATGGCACCTGTCCGTGGGGGGAGGGGGGGGGATATATATGAGGCAGCAAGTGAACATTTTGTCCTCCAAGTTGGTGTGTTGAAGCAGGGAAAAAAAACGGGCAAGCAAAAGGATGTGAGCGACTTTGACCAGGAACCAAACTGTGATGGCTAGAAGGAAAACCGGTGGACCGGCATTGATGAGCGTGGGGAGGGAAGGCTGGCCCGTGTGGTCCGATCCAACAGAAGGGCTACTGTAGGTCAGATTGCTGAAAAAGTTAATGCTGGTTCTGATAGAAAGGTGTCAGAACACACAGAGCATCGCAGTTTGTTGTATAACGTGGCTGCGTAGTTGCAGGGCGCCCACGCTGTCATCATGTTATGTCTGATCAGTATATAATCCCAAATTTGACCCAAGCCAGAGATGGAGAGGGGTGGGGTGGGGAATAGAGGACCGCAAATGTACTACCTCACACCTGGCTCACTCACAGCAGCATTCGTTACTATAGCAACACTCCCCGGCTCAAATTAGAGAACGAACGTGCCTGTCAGGGCCCGCTGGCAAATCTGTCCACAGACACACGCTCGCACACAACAACATGGCAGCCCTACACATCAACTTTTGTCTATAATCTTTCGGTCTCACACAGTCTGGCAAAGTCAAGTATGCAAGTCTACAATTATATTTCACATTTACATTTTAAGTGCTATGTAGTGCTTTGCAAATAGAAGAAGCTTGAATTCATATTCACACAAGTAATGCAGTCCATAATGATTATAACTACACTGGGCTAGTATAAATACAATAAGGAGTTATTATATATATTAAAATAAGAATTTCTTTGCTTTCCCATCTTGGCCTCAACCAACAAACAATGCTCTGAGAGGAAACAGGAAGGGGAGAACCCAGACCCTGTGTCCCTTATCCTCTTCTACTTGCTCATAATTCCTTTGCTTTTATATCTTTCTCTTTCTCTACAATCATACACCGCAATCCATTTGTCTTCATTATTTGTTCTTCACTAGCTATTAAAATGGCATCCAGCACCCTCATCCTACCATCCTTTACACCAGCTCTCTCACTCCTTTCCAGTCTTCAACCCCTATAAATTCTAAGGTCACCATCTCCTCAGTGTGTTTATAGTCCTTGACCTTTAACCACCACCACCTTTTTAAAAATTGTTTCTTGGTGTTGGAGTCCACCATGTTCCTCTTTTAATGGTCTCATCTTCCCAATCGCCCTTACCCCAATACACACACACACACACTCCTGAACATCCTCTCTGTATTACAGTGGCACCATGATGCTTTAATTAGCAACTGTGGGATTTGTCTCTTGGCATCTTTTCCTCTCCTACTCTGCATTCAGGCATTTTGCTTTGGTAAACCACCAAGCAATTTGACATGACAGCAGCCACAGGACCAATAACAGGGGACCGTGTTGGAACTGGACCAGATCTGCAATGAGAAACGCTATAATTAATAGTTTTAAGGATTTACACTGTAGCTTTTCTTAGTACCAGCACTGCAAGCGTATTTTAAAATGGTATTACAGTGTTGACAAAACTATTTCACCTCAAGGTTCATTTAGGAGCTGTTCGGAAAATCTTTCAACTGTGTCAGACACTGGTCATCATCAGCAGACTGAGTTTGCTCAATACAACATGATTCTGAGCATTTCTGGGATTGTGTCAGAAATCACTGCTGTTTTCACTCTGTCTATTCCCTATAGACACTCAATATTTTACTTAGTGAACAACATATTGTTGTATTTCCTAAAAGTTCTTTGGGCATTTGTTCAACTTTATTGGACAAAGTGAAGTCAAGAGTCAATCTGTAAAGCGCTTTGGGAACCGATAAGGTTGAAAAAGCACTACATAAGTGAAGTCCATTTACCATTAGAACGCGCAGAAAGTAAGAAATGACAGAACCTCAGATTGTGAAATGTTCCGCTGTTTGGCCACCGTTTGTCATGTTCTGACAACATGTTTTAAACAAATAGTTTAAAACCACAAGTAACCACCTGGTTTCTTCAACTTTCACTCAGGAGCAAAAATCACATTTGACACTTACCGTGATAATTATCTATCAACAATCTATCAACCTTTTTTCGTGATAACATTTTTGGCCATGTCGCCCAGCCCTATCTCATAGTGCTGCTAACGCTCACTTATCAAACAGACAATTCAATCTGTCCTCAGAGTGATCTGATCTGGGTGAATGCCTTCCTTCTCTCCTGCTACCACGCCCCTCTCCTTTTCTTTGCTGAATGATTTGCCTACATGTCCCAAATAGGCACAATTCGAGGACCTGTCAACTTCAATGTACGTATCATACATTTTAATAAATATGTAGTCAATACAATGGTCATCAAAATGACTAGATAGTCATCTTTGGAGCAACAACAGAATCCAGGACAACTAGCCAGCCTGCAAGTTAACATACATTGTAGTCTGCATATCAACCAGTCAGCCAGATGAGCTAAATGAGTTCTATGCTCGCTTTGAGGTCCTCTAAGTCAACCAACAGAGAGAGGTTGAGGCCACTGAGAGCACACAGAATGTGTTCGCGGACATATTCAATCTGTCCCTCTTGCAAACCTCTGTACCCTCCTGCTTTAACTCCACCACCATCGTGCCCCTACCGAAGAAAAGCACTGTGACCTGTCTGAATGACTATCGTCCCGTGGCACTCACACCAATTGTGATGAAGTGTTTTAAAAGGACATCCCACATCCAGGGGAGCATCCCAGACACCTTAGACCCTCTGCAGTTTGCGTACCGTCCGAACCAGTCACCTGACGACACAGTCTGCACTGCTATTCCCACAGCACTCACGCATCTAGCGGGCTAGAACACATATGTTAGAATGCTCTTCATAGACTACAGCTCAGCATTCAACACGGTGATCCCACACAAGCTCCTGATCCTCGGACTGACACCTGCCCTCTATAACTGGGTGCTGAATTTCTTAACAGACAGACCCCAGTCAGTCAGAGTTGGCAGCCACACTTCCAGCATAAGAACTGTAAGCACGGGGGCCCTCAGGGGTGTGTTCTGAGTCCACTGCTGTACACTCTGTTCACACACGACTGCGTGGCCTCCCAGGACAATACCAGCAATCATCAAATTCTCTGATGATACAACAGTCATGGTACTGATCACAGGAGGGAGGTGGCAGGTGAATAATGTGTCTCTTAACGCCGACAAGACCAAGGAGATGATTGTTGACCCGAGGAGAAGGAGCGAGTTGCATACACCATTGCACATAGGTGACACAAAGGTGGAGAGGGTGAAAACCTTTAAGTTCCTTGGTGTTCACATCAGCGAGGACCTCACCTGGTCTATCAGCACGCCATACCATCAAAAAGGCCCAACAGCGACTGTACTTTCTTAAAAGACCAGAATACTCAGCAACTTCCATAGAAGCACAATTGAGAGCGTCCTGATAAGCTCCATCACAGTGTGGTATGGAAACTGCACAGCTCAGGACAGGAGGGCTCTTCAGAGGATGACCAAAACTGCACAGTTCATCTCTGGAGCCGTTTCCCCCACACTGCAGGACACTTACCGTACTACAAGGACAATACACACCTCCAACACAGTCTCTTCACACTTCTTCCATCAGGCAAAGGCTATAAAAGAGTGAAGGCCAGGACAACCAGGCTGACAAACAGCTACTATCCACAGGTCATCAGGCTTGTGAATGAATCTCAATCACATATGCTATAGACTGGTCAGACACACATACACATAGCTGTTGTCAGCTATGAAGCCATCAACTCTGCTATTACCTACAGATTGTTACAACAATGCACATCTCATTTAATGGTCATTTTAGTCATCACCTGATGTGAGACCAGTTGCACGGTGCACTATGGTCACTGCTGCTTTCGGTTCAGGTCTTATTTATTATTAGGTATTTTACTGAAATAGCTACATTCCTTATACTCTTTATTCTGTTTTATACTCGTATTGTAGTTTTCTATTTTAGTAAAGATTTAGATTCATATTTACTGGAAAAGGAGATTAGCAAAGTAAGAATTTCATTGTATAGTGTAACTGCTGTTTACCGTGCATATGACAATAAAAACTCTCAATTAGCATGTCAAACAGCGAGCTAGGCCTACACAATGCCCTGTGATGGTACAGAGTGATGGGCCTCATTGTACACAGCAGCGCCACCTCTCATTTGTCATGGATCACTGAAATGAATAATTACACTTAATCACCTCTATTTCACTGCCTGCTCACTGTCCTTTCTCTCCAGGGGAGTCATGCTGCGATAATAGTTAATCCAGCAGCTCCGTCTTTGGTCCTTTCCTTTTCCTCCTCTCCAGTATCACTCTCTTCTTAAAAAGGGACCATAAGTCCATATTTAGTCAGTGACTAAGAAGAGAAGTAATAGAATGTGGCTGTGATTTAATACTCTTCACCACTTCCATGTCAACTGGCAGCGGAAAGAGATACTGACAACAAATGAGAACACATTTGACTGATTCACTGTTTGGCTGGCTCACCGAGCGCTGGTCAGATGCAGTACAGAGCTGGCTGCTTTATCAAGGATGTAAACTTTAGGAGTAGCTCAGTGTGTATTAATAGCAGTTGTGTCAAATCCAGAGAAGACCAGACATCTGCCAGCTCAACCTGGACTGTTGTTAGGGAAACGGAAGGGAACGGAGAAGATGACAGAGGACTTTCAAGAGAGGACGAGCCAAAGTGAGATGGCCAAGTCAAAATGGGAACATCGCACACTGAGGTAGAAAGCAGATACTGGTGCAGTGTATGGAAGCATGCTCCGATTGACACATCACACCTCTTCTGCCACACTGACCATGCTGTAAACTCAACCAAGCTAGAGGTGGATGATACAGCTACATAGTTATAGAGTGTAGCTACATTTTCCAAAGGTAACAATCAGGAATGAAACTAGCACCAGCCACCTGCTAAATGCTGGTTAAAAATAAAACTGCCTGATAGATTTTAAACATGAAATAATAATTTACTATTGAGTGGCTGGTGAATTTGAACATTAGCTTGTAGATTCACATTTTAAAAAGTTAATTTCCCACCCTGGTAACAATGCTACAAGGCCTGGGCAGCGATATATAGCAGGGATAGACACTTCATCAATAACAACAAGACAATTGTTCAATAGAATGTTCGACAGTTTCTCTTAAATGCATGTAAATGCAAACTGCCAGGAAAGCCCATAATAAATACGCCTTGGCGCATACACAGCCTATCATATCCCCTTGATAACGGGGCTGCTAAGAGTGACACGCAAACAGGTGTGTTGCTCGGATGCACCAACAACATGCGAGACACAGCGTGGAGTGAGGAAATGAGTGCAGACGGTGAGGAAATTGTTACATCATTATACTGTAGTAACCACTGGACCAGCATTCTCCAAGTCAAGCTAACCTTATACTGACGATTCTGGGTCATAAATTAATCCTGGCTATAGATCACAGCAATGTGAAGACACCTGTGATTACAAATACCTCTCGCACAACACGTCCAAAGTCATATCACAATTTTCAGTTCAAGTCCAAAAACTAATTGGCACCCTCCCTTCCTCAGAGTGAGGAGTCCCACAGTGCAGCCTGCACCTGGGAACCACACAGGCCATGAAGAAAGTAAGATAATGACTAGTAGTAATTCCCAACTTTTACCGAAAAAGCAAGCATGCATTGCTCTTTACCCTAGGGTTGCCTTGATAACTGCATCACAGCTGGCGTGCCCTGGGTTAGGACAAACACCCCCAGCAACCGTAATGTCAGACTACTCATATTTTCAGGTTTGAATAGCGTTGAGCAAACGTTTTCATTAAATCGTTCATTGATGGATGATGTTAGTCAACTGTGATAGAAGATTTTGGCCATATCGCCCACCCCATGTCATTTTTTTAACTTGATTGTATCAATGTCTGCTCCACATAAAGCTTCAGCAGATACCGTATTTAAAATCAATAGGTCATCAAGATTAATTCACAGAGAGTATGCATATAGCCTAATTCATATCATACACGTGCCAATTCATGTAGCCTAATTCATATTAAATGTTAAGTCTAGGAGTGGATTCGAGCATATCCTCATGTCTTGAGACAAAGTGCAATTCGAAACCCTGCCACCCTGTTCATTCGTGTCCGTCGCTCTCTGCCTCTCTTGAGAGCCCAGCTAGCTTTGAATAATCCCCAACCAAAACCAGATGACAGCTGAGCAACAGCTCTTAGCCTCTGTGCCTAAGAAGGCTTCCATCGTTCCTTGGCTTTCTAAATCACTCATTTACAGTCATACAGACAAATATCAGATAACCCACTGTCGTTTACGGCATTCTTCTACTTTGAAATTAATGCCAGAGGTGCAAGGGGGCACCAAGTATGGGCATCTAGCAATTGCAGCTCTACAAGCTCAAGAATTTGGGACTAGAGTAAGACAAGAAATTCAGATCCACAAGTTACTGTATATAAATTCTCACATGTAGCTTACTCCTGATGCTCATGGGATTTTCCTGTTGTACCGGATATGAAGAACTAGACCAGACCTGCCAACTCCTGGTGTCATTAGGAACACTGGTTTTAATGTAAATAGCACACGATGCATGTGTTCACTCCTCCACAGCTTTTTCGCTCCCTTTAGATTCAGCTTCACTCTTCTTACCCTCAGTGTCACCTCACCGAGTGGAAGTGGGACTCACACAGACATACTAACATTTTCCCTGGCAGTTTAAAAGGCTATATAGGACCGTAGCGTCTTCGCCACATAATTAAGACTGGACCACCTCTTCGGTAATTATCACATTTTATCATAAACACATTGTCATACCATTTCCATTCTGGCCAATGAAGGCAGCAACAGAACTACATTATACCAGAAAAAGTATTACATTCCGTGAACAAGGATGTCAAACATTAAGAGGAGCGACACCATGGATCAAACTGCAGAGCTAAAGAGTTGTCAATACAGCTACACATGAGAAGGTTGGCTATTACTTATCCTCTGATAACATTGTTAAACAACACAAACCAATTCGACTTTTAAATATATCTTTGGTATGACAGGCTTTGGACGAGTTTAGCACGCCAACACTTTGTACAACAGTGGATGGAGACATGCTTAGTCTCTATTAAGATGAAAATAAATCGTTAGCTGATAAGGATAACCGCACAGCAGGGTCCAAAATTAAGATCCAACAAAAGTTCTGGCCTGGTTCAGTTAGGATTGCACTGGTAAGTATAGGTTTAGAG
Organism: Gadopsis marmoratus; assembly: GCA_036023855.1. Lineage (NCBI taxonomy): Eukaryota > Metazoa > Chordata > Actinopteri > Centrarchiformes > Percichthyidae > Gadopsis > Gadopsis marmoratus. Next base: position 12,198 of record JAVQJF010084403.1, on the reverse strand, counting down.
ACAATATTTGGATATGGCAAAAGTCTTGGTTTTAAAGGGGTCAAATAAATTAATGGCCTAATTTTAGATTTTCTCCACTGCCTGAAACGTTTGAGCCAACAGGAGAGTTCATGCTCAATCATTCACTTTGTATATGAATGACAAGGCTCTACATTAACACAAAGTTTGAGAAAATTCTAAGAATAAAAACAATGATAGCTAGTGATGCAATGTATCCACCAGTTACTAGTAGCATCTAATAAAGCTAGAAATCAGCCAATTACTTGAAAACCAGCAGAATAGGCATTTTTCACTGAAGACATTTTGACATGTCACAGTAGGAAAAGCACAGGTGTAATTAATAAAAATAAATAATGGCTGAATAGCATTTAGCTGCTATTGTGCATGTGGCTTACTGTCACGCTGTGATGGCGTACTGGGACAGAACAGATGTAATGTTATCAGTAAAACCTGTGTGAAAAGCCTATTTGCATAAATCCTACTCATGTCACTTAAAAGAGAAAAAGAACATAGCAGAAAAATTTTCATGTGTCCAAGAGAAGGGTGGCCACCTATTGAGGCAAACATTAAGTGCATGTAAGCAAGTGAAGAAATGAGAAAATGCAGCATGTAGCTCTGCGTCCTTATTTAGAGATTTCAAGAATGTGCACAGAAAACCTGAACGCAGAACCAATAAGTTAATCATTTATTTATATATAAATAAATCAACAAATACGTTTGCCAATGTTTCTTTAAATAACAGGAAATTAATATCAACCTGAAATGGTTTTATGGGCTTCATCTGATTAATGTAACTGTGTTACTACTGCAGTGTCACACTCAAAAATGATGTGCACACTGTGGTTTCATCCCGCTGCTATATGACATATGCCTCCGTGATGAACCTGTTGGTCCATGTACAAATCCTACAAGTCTATAAATCAGTCAGTCTGATATGCAAAACATAGTATTAGCACACACCTCTTGGACACCTCTACGTGTCTGGAAAACTGTTGTACTAGAGTGTGTATATCTGTGTGTCTGCACATCTTACCATCCTGGTCGGCCATTATAACTTATAACATGCCTCAGAAACAGAGCAAAATATAGATCAAAGATAAAAGGCAGTCAGAGGTGTCGAGAGTCAATGTGCTGCATTCACAATCTAACCTACAATTTAAATTTGAATATTGTGTGTGCATAGTCTAAATTCAACCAACAAAAAAAAAAGGGAGGGGGGGGTTGTCCTCTCCTAACTGATGTGTAATATCAGCATTATCTATCATTCACAGGGGGACACAACTCTTCATTTTGCATCACATAGTCTATCACACAGTGGCTGTATTAATGGACTGTTTACCCTGACATAGTACAGAGCTCACTTTCAACATGGTGTTGCTCAACAGCAATCCATGAAACAATATCCAAAGTGGAGATGAGCCTGATTTGCTGTGACAGAACCCACCATGGACAGAAATACAAACACTGACACTAAACCAGATAACATTTATACGAGTGCCATATAACTCCATCTCTTTTGCTTTCATTCGATATACTCTGATGGTAATGAAACAAAAGCCAGCGGGGCGACTGAAGGCTTTCTCTGACCCGGCAATTTAACTATTATCTGTAACAATGAGTCAAAAGGATCAGTTTTATGCAATAGGTAGAATACCAGAACAAACAAAGATAGAAGGGGTTGTGATTTACACGTCTTTACAGATCAAGTAATAACACAATAGAGTTCAGTCCAGATTAATTGCTCACACAGACAATTTCTTTTTGGAACCCGTCTTGGCGATGCAGAACCCCTGGATTAAATTAATGTACACATAAAGAGATCATTAAGTATTTATTATTGTGATATAATATGATACAAAGTGTAAACACATTTACCCGAGGAGTAATCACACACTATTACTTGAAACCAACTCTAGTAGAAACAATTACAAGCATTTTGTTTGGGGAGGAAATGAGGAAGTTGGTCTTTGGCCCAGATGTGGGAATGCATTCTAATCAAAGCAATCCAGTCTGTGTCAACACAGGACTGAGTAATCGCCGTATCCTGCCTCCCTCTCATCGTCTCCTGGCCCAGTCCAAACAATAGCATGGATTAACTGTCCTTCCCATCCACTGGCAGCAGGCAACAGTAACCAGGACTGCAATTACGAGGCCCTCTGGCTGCTCTCTAGAGACACGGTTCTAATCATAGATATTAAACAGTAGTCGCGACTCATGGGATGACCGCCCACCATCTTACTTGGATATTGTTTACAATCGCAACCTATGGGCTGTGCATCACCTAACTGCTTCACTAAAAGGACCAAAGTGACCAGGGAGGCTGGCATCACTCCACACATCAGTATAGCGTAGATGAGATTTATTTTTTTACATATGCGTCAACTAAAGCTACAAAAAGTTCATAAACTTGGTAACTTTGCCATCAGCTGCCAAGTAACGGACCAGCTGAGTTCTAAATGATTGCCGATTGCGAGCTCTCAACAGCATTGATCAGTTAGCTAAACAGATAAAGTATATTTTTAGCACTGAGTTAAAGTTAGTTTTAATGTTAGCTACGTTAATTTAGAGCTCAAAGGTTATGTTTGGTGACATCATAAAAGTTATTAATATTACCCTAACATTAGACCGCTAAGCCGTCGATCCCATGCCAATCAAGTGTGAAGTTAAAGTAAACACAATTTAGTAACAAGGAGAAGTGCTCGTCTTCACTCCTAAATCCCATTTCATAATATCTCAAGACAAATCCAGCAAGCCAGCCACGTTACAGTCTACACAAAAAGTGAAGCTCGTGCAAATCAACAGTACAGCACATCCTTGACAACAACACGGAACGCTAACCAACCACACAAAGCAAATAAATCCATGTCTTGATAATGTAAAGTAATCCAGTCGGAGAAAGGAGATTTGTACATTTACAGAGACATTGATTGCATCTGCTGTTGTGACCATCTTGAAATCGTTTGCATCAAGTGAATCACAATAACCTTAGCTTTCCAAAGATATGTGGCACGAGTACCCACTTCAACGGAGCTGTTGTGTGCAAGAATATTTCTGTATTTAAACATCCGACAGGCCCGCCCAAGCAAAATTTTAAAACTAAAATAATTGTCTGCAATATACACGATCAGCCAGTGACAGGTGAAGTGAAGAACATTGATTATCTCGTTACCATGGCACCTGTCAGCTGGGTTGATGTTTTGAAGCAGGAAAAAAAGGGCAAGCAGAAGGATGTGAGCGACTTTGACAAGGAACCAAACTGTGATGTCTAGACGACTGGGTCAGAGCATCGCTGCAGCTCTTGCGGGGTGTTCCTGGTCTGCAAGGGTCAGTACCTACCAAAAGTGGTCCAAGGAAGGAAAACCGGTGAACCAGCAACGGGGTCATGGGCAGCCAAGGCTCATTGATGCGCGTGGGGAGCGAAGGCTGGCCCGTGTGGTCCGATCCAACAGAGGAGCTTCTGTAGCTCAAACTGCTGGTTCTGATAGAAAGGTGTCAGAACACACTGAGCATCGCAGCTTGTTGCATGTGGAACTGCTTAGCCTCAGACCGATCAGGGTGATCATGCTGTCTGAATGTTATGGCTGATCAGTGTAAGTGCAAAATTATGAGACTATCGTCACGATTAAAAGCATGATTTGTTCTCTTGGAGCTATAACAATCAAATTTCTATCAGAATATTTATTTGATGGTTCATTCTATGGAGGCACAGTTTTCTCACACATTACTTTGAATAAAAAACTGCTTTGGTGTATTGGTAGGAAGATACGAGAATTATAAAGAGAACATAAGCCTATTTCACCCTAGCTTCCAATTACAGCAAGTGTGAAACTGGACCTGGTAAAACTGGTAAGATGGCTGCCGTATGGTTCCATCCTAGAACGGCAAGTCATTATGAAACGTCACATCTAATATTTTATTTCTATGGTTCTAATGTCCTCATGGTGCAAACGCCAAGGCCAGCGATGCAGCTCTGCAGGGCAAAGGCCCACAGAGCAGGCAATAAGTTGCTATGGGCCGATAATGGCGACTTGTAAACAGGCTTTTGTAAGTGAAGGGCTTTCCGTCAGTGCCTGGAGCACAACGTGTTGAACCTCTTAATACGAGCTTTACCCCGTCTCCACTATCAGTGGTAAAGGTAAAGTCATCACCCTCTGTAATGAAACTGCTAATTGTCATCGATTGCACTGCCTCCAGTATCATTTACATTAAAAATAAATGCAAATACAAGGCACGTGGTTCTCAATTACACAGATTATCTGTATTTTAACTAAAAAGATACACCTTTATTTGCTCCAAGTAAGGCAGGGAGATAAAAAAAAAAGGGCTTCCCTCCCAAGGGATGGCCGCTAGAAAGCCAAAGTAAACCTCTCTGAGGCCTGGGTTGCACAAGTGCAAACAATAAGCACTTTCACCTCATTACACTAATTTTCAGAGCAACAAACACGCGTGCCTAATGGCTCTGACCACAGCATCACAAGCCCCACAACAGCCACTGCAACACTTTATTAAACTGCACCATGGCGCACAGAAGAGTACAGACAGCAACAAAAAAAAAGAAAAATACACAGAGTGGCCATCAATGGCTCCAAGTACTCTCAACACAACAACTGCAGAGGGCTGCGGCTGTATAGCACAGCCAAAAGTAGTACCTGTGCAATTACTATCAGTGCCCATAAGTGCAGCACACACCCACCTGGCAGAGAGCACAGAGTGTTGAGCCCACTAAACAGCCCTGCTCAGCACAATAAAGTATGTTGCGCTGCATATGGACAGAGACTCAATAATTCTGAGTTAACGGTGGCAAACAGCTTCTTAGCACAATCAGTGCAGATGGGGGAACACTACAAATTCATGGAATGCAAAGGGTATATATAGCTACATAGGAGCTCAAGACACTATGGGTCTACGAGGTACACTTTGAATAGATGGTCTGGATATTAAAAACACTGTTCATAAACATTCCCTGCAGCATCTGAACACAGTTTAATACGGAGACAAATGGCACAAGATAACTGATGACTGCTGGCCTTCAGAAGCTCCGCGCATGTTTGCCAAGAATTAAGAAAATTATTTTTTCATTCATGTCACTGCAGGAGTTCAGCCACTCCTGCCTTTATTTACAATGTCACTGTGTGATATCACACTCTGGGCTAAGAAGTGTGGCCAAAGTTTACATTACAACATGTCCGTGAAGGTACAATGCTGCTGAGGACGGCGATTCTGACAATACGACTGGTGATGTTAACTTGTTTAAGTGCAAATTTGGTCTTGTAATTTAACTTCTTTACTTAACATTTAGCTAGACCTTTAATTTAGTGCACAGTAACACCGAGCTGTATAAAATCAGAGAAGAAAAACAAAGGATTTTGTCCATGGGCATCGACATGGCAAGTTTTGGCCTTATATAATGTCCACCATTTTGCCCTGATGAAGGAGACTGCTGTTAAAAAGTCATTTTGAATAAACATTTGTATTGGGGGATTGAGTGTGCGCAACAATTGTATTTTCTAAGATATGAGCACTCACCATATCTCAGTTTTAGATACTTTTTCCAATACAAGTGCCAATTCATTAGTTTTGGTACCAAAAACGTTACTTTTTCAATATCCTAATTAGAGCCCATTATATTCAATATATATTATTCGAATGTTAAATGTTGTCTAAACCAGTCGTTCCTCAGGTGCCTTGACGAACGAAACATTCAACATTTATCTCATCGTTAATGATTTTAGTGTTTCTTAAAATCCTGTTTCTCCACCAGGTTTGGAAATTAACTTTTTAAAATGAAAACGCCTACCAGCCACTGACAGATAAATGTTCGAATTCACCAGCCTCAATAGTAAAATCATTATTTTGTGTACATTTTATGTTCCCTTTCCAAACACGCTGATACATTCTCAGCCCTCAACACGATCCGAGGAGACGGAATCTGAGCCGACCAACAACACTAAATTACATCAGTTACTCTGAACACTACTTGGCTAAGAGCTTGATAGACAGTACAGGTTTTGGCTGCTTGTGGAAGATCCCAACATCATATGTGTGTCTCAAGACAAGAGTGTGCCCGTCAGTGGACTCAGACCTGTGGGTCGTGCTCGCTCTCCCCACATGTCCAATTGAAACTTTGCCTGAATAACGCGGTCTAAAAATTGTCAAGATGTTCATTTAACTCAGGACCTATCTGATCAAAGAAATTAGTAAATAAGATTAACAATCTGACATATATTTGATGCCACCTTTCAGTACTTTACAGTTTTGGATATTTGGTGAATTTGGGTTGGCACCATCCACCCCTACTCAGATTTAATTTACAATGTTGAAGGCCAAAAATAGAGAGAACAAAAATGTCAGAACTTACAGGATTTTATCATACCTTGGAATTTCTGTAAACTAACGTACCATTAGTTCCACCTCTTTTCTCCTGGGACAACTATTTTGGGTCTCTTTAGACACTGTATTATGAAATCGCATCGGTAGTCTCTGTCCCTAAATGGAAACCTGTTAATCAAAAGACCAAAGCTTCACATTCAAGAGACCGCAAAATCCAGTTCTACATGGCCGATCACATCACAGCTCGTATTACAGGTCAGTAGGCTTACCAGGCCATGGCTTCTGTGAGGACCCCATCGTGAACTGACCCTCAGGTCCCTGTGCACCAAATGCAGCCAGCCAACAGCAGCAAGACATATCATAGACAATGGAGCATTCAGACTTTCTTCATGTTTCATGATATTGATTCATCAGTTCAATGAGAAAGTAACCACAGTTTCCTCATTGCCTCTGCACGCTCTGCACCTCTGAAGTTTGTGAGTACCGTGACCTAAAAAAGGGGAAGCAAATAATGCCTTTGAAAGTATTTTTCTACATGCATAAACAATCATGAGCCCAGTTTCAGACTCCTACAGGATTAGCACCACGTGGACACCCACACCGGCCGAAAAACAAGCTTAACTGCGCGCATCTCATTATCCAATTCAGAAGCTGGACTTAGTCCCATGTTTTTGCCGTCATCGAAGCTACACGATGTGAAAGATATATCAGTGAAGGACACACAATCTGTCTGTCTGCACTCTGTCAGATCTCATAGAAAATCCATGAGCCAGTTAATTTAGTGCAATGGGACACCCACGGACATCAGTGATAGTAGCGCTGACCTTGTAGCACATGGCCCACGGCAGCCTGCAAAATGATCCGTGTCAAGTAACGTTAGCGGCACACTGCTACTGGAACACACAGCTTGATATTTAAAAAACAAGTCCGACTCTTTATTGTGTTACACTGAACTGAGGCTATCCAAACAAAAAAACAGGCCACGGTGAACACGTGTTCAGGCGCTGTAAGCAAACTAGCAGTCAAGATGTTACAGCAAGGTGTGACGGAAATGTGTGAAACAGGTGCTAGCCACATTGCCAACCTCATTACACCACTGTGCTGAAGCTGGGTTTTTAAGATGACGTTGATAAAGTCGTCCTGTTTAGTTCAATGCCAAAAGCCTGTGTTCTGACACAGAGATGTGCATTTTGGGCAGAGACGGAGTTAATAGATGGACTGGACACTGAGTTGGTGCCGCAGGCAGCAAGCCTGGTCAATCCCAACTTAATAAAGTTCAATGGATCATACAAGATAAAATAATACGTGCGCCTGTGTGAAAGCACCAGACTTTCCTAAATGAGCTGAATCAAAGATCTAGCTCAAATCCTGTCTGGTAGTACTGCAGAGCAACTATGCAATTTTCTAATTAACAATGTGACTCATTTCATTACTTCAGCATCATTCATCAGCCTACATGTTTTGCATACCTACGGCTGGAGCATCATACTCATCACCCAGCAGTATTTCTGGTGCAGAGTATGCCAGAGATCCACAACTGGTTGTCAGCTTTTTCCCCGGCTGAAACTTGTTACTGAATCCAAAGTCAGTGAGCTTGACCAGCCCTTGTTTCTCAAAGAACACCACATTCTCTGGCTTGAGGTCCCTGTGCACCACATGTAGCCGATGGCAGTAGGAAATAGCATGGACAATCTGGGCAAAATATTTTTTTGCAAGCTCTTCATTCAGACCCTCCTCGTGTTTCATGATGTAGTCAAACATATCCCCTCCATCGCCTAGCTCCAAGATGAGGTAAAGCTTGGTCTGAGTATCTATCACTTCATACAGGCGCACAATGTTGGGGTGCTGGACCAGCTTCATGCAGCGGACTTCCTGGAACAGGTGGCCTGTGGCCACAGTATCCAGTTTAGTCTTGTCGATCACCTTCACCGCCACTCTCTCCCCAGTGAAGACGTGGCGCGCCAGCTTGACTACGGCGAAGTGGCCACGGCCCAGTGTCTTGTCCAGGTCATACAGGCCAGCGATCTTGCCATCATAGCCCCGCTTGAAGCCTGCCATAGCTGGAGAGGGGGATGGGGTTAGGGGAGCCCCCACTGTGGGCAGGAGCGGGTTGGCCGAGTTGTGTGGGTCCAGCTTAGTTCAGTTCACCGAAGGCTGAAGGAGAAACCCATGGCTCCAGCTTCCTAAATGACATCAGGACACAAAATTTAGATGGTTTCAATAAAGCCCGAGTCCATCACATGGACAAGGTTGACCATCAAACTGAACATAAATGAGTCAAGAGGAACCTTTCAAGTCATTGTTATATTTGTCAGACCCCACCAATGTTCCTGCCCCCTCCCTTACTCGGGGGGGGGGGGAAGCGTTGAGCAGAGTAATGCTTGCATATATTACAGAATGGCAGAGGTTCCATTGAGCCTATCGCGTGACAAAATAACAATTGCAAGGATAACGATAAGAGCAAAAATAACCTGTACGTTAGCGCATAAAAACGTCACAGCTCCCTCCACCTGGCTGAACCTTCAGAGGCTTGTTTTGACGGGACGGCTGCTTCACCACTGTTAGCTAACGTAGCCTGACGTGCCGCGGCAAATAAACCAAGTACAACTTTGCTGAAACTACAATAAAACGCCTGCGACGGTCGCATGTTTTAGGCAGCCGATCGGGTTTGACAGGCTCGTCCAGAAGCGAGCTGCACAACGGGCCCAGCGTTAACACAAACTCACCTCCGCCTGACGGTACCCGGGGCTAGCTGGCTGCTCGCTGACTGATCCGCGTTAGCTCACTAACGGGACCTGCGTTCGTCCACTAACGGCAGAATGCCGCCCGGCAATAATCCCCACACAAACACATTTAGCCGTGTAACGGCGCGGCCGGTCGCGCACTCAGGTGTTGCTTTAAACACCACACAGCTAGCCACAGTTAGCATGTAGCAAGCTAAAGTTACTACGGCTCGGCTCGGCTCACCTCTCTGCGGCTTCTCCTCGGTAAACATAAAGCCCCGAGTCCGGTCTTTACCGGGCACCCTGGCTCATTCGAGTGCTCTCCGTTGAATCCTATCGCCAATTATCGAAGGGGACGAGGACGGCACGCAGAAGGTGCCTGTGCCCAGGGCTCATCCGCGGAACGAGGTATTGCATCGTCGGCAGCGGCAGCGCTGATCGGAATCGTTGTATCCTCCCAGCCGAGGCGGTGGGGCTGCGATGCTGCCTTCACGTGTCGAGAAGAGTGTCGACTTTTCCCACACGGTTAGACGCTACTGTCAGCACGGGCATAGGACGTCGTACACGTTCGAACATTTTTTCCACTGTTCCAAGAGATATGCGTCAGAAATGGTTAATGCATTCATTAAAACATGCTACACGCCGCCAAACGTCTTAATTAAACGTACCATAAAGTGGGCTGAATTTATTTTCTTTAGTTTAGAATTCTTTTTAATTTGACTGCTTTGTTTTTGTTTATTGCTATTATTGTCCGACTGAAAGGTGCGTCGCTGCGGGGTAAGTAGCATTCACAATCTCCGAGCTCAAAGTCAGGTTCTTACGAGGGTCACTTGAAGGCGGCATAACAGCATCACTAACCGCATTCGACTCTGACGTCAAACTAAGTCTTTTGACTGGGAGAGGTTGCTGAAACAGTTCCACTTACACAACAACAAGTAATATATGGTAAAATTAGTAGACTATCTAATTGATTAAGGTATGGCAGCTTGGCCTTAATGAAAGGGTCCGTTTTTAATTAGTGTGTTTTGAGATATGCACAGCGGGACGAGGCGCCCATAAAGGCAACAGTTTGAGTCGTCAACATATGACAACACTTGATGCGGTGATCAACCTTAAATATTTGTCATACTACAAGATTTACACAGCCTACGTTTTTGTGAGATGGATCCATTGCCTGTCAGTGTTCCTGGTCGTCCCAATAAACGGCGCGCAGTGACATCTAGTGAGGACATACACCATTTGGCAAATAGTGGTCTGAATTTGGAGGCAAGAAAAGTAAATCCAGGCTGAGATTGCTGTTGTTTTTTATAGTAAATAATGACAAGGAGTAGGGCTCTTTCACACGTTCTCTCAGCTATAGGCCCACTGAGAAATCTCCTAGCACCCACATCTGAGCTGCCACTAGGGCGTATTCCCTCACAGTACATTTGTTTCACTTTCACTTTCTCACAAAAGTAATGTATTTTCAGTGGTGAGCATGCACTATAGCCATGTAAAAAAGTAATGAGGTTTTGTGGGGGAATGTCCAGATATATGCATATTTCCAAATGTATATATATTTATTTTATATGGAAACATACAGCGAGGTAACCAACAGGCCTCTTTCACAGAAAAACATGTTAAGTTGTTACAGTAGGAAAAGCACATTCGTTACAAAAAACCTGAATATGTGGAGAAACATAACAAATGTCGGTGCTTCCATGCAGTTGCACTGCATAGTACAATTAAGCAATTAACACCGCATTGTGCCATGTGACATCTTTAAAAGGTCAGTTTAACAGTTTGGATTTAGGATCAAAATGATAAATAGCCCCACAGATTAGGGTCACTGCCAATCTATACCGTAGTGGTCTCTTTTGGGAATATCATTTAGAGGAATGGTGTTTATCCCAGCAGTAGAGTTCAGAGACTTGGAGAGTCTACAAAGAGCACTAAAGCTGTTCTGGAAGCTTGTTGTGGATCAATAGTTTATGTTTATTCTTTATGTAATTTTTATCCCTTGATTTGTCATCCATCTGCAGATTTTGGGGGTTTTAACCAGAGTGTGAAAGACAAGGACAAGGTGACCCGAACCTTCACTCTGTTATAGGAAATGCCTTTAATATTTATGCATACTGAGATTTCAAGTAGATGTAAGGATTTGGATATTATGTCACACTCATAGCAAAGCAGAACAATACTGGCGGTGTTGCTTGCCTTTCTGCTTTCAAACTCAAGATGGGAGTGTTGCTTTGTATTTCACACGTCACCACACTGGGTACTCATACACTGTTCTAAAAACAGGAATTTGCTTATCTGTAGATTCACAGGAGTTTGTTTGATGGAGGAAATCTAATGGGGGTTTGCTAAATCATCTTTGTACCACTAATACATTTATTTTGCATCTTTTCCCTTCAAAGAGCCCACTATGAACTTTAGAAAAAAGGGATATTCAAGACTCACAAGAGGCTCATTTAAAGGTATCATAATGAACCTAAATCATAGTATAATTTGATCATAACTATGACATTGTATCAGTGATATGCAATCCCTTTCATTTTCTTATTTCAATTAGTTTTTCACTCTGCAAACATGTTCGATCTGTAGAGATCTTCATCCTTCATTATTAAAATAGCAACTGAATTCAGATTTCTTTTCTCTCTGCATTGGTAGATCAACAGCAAAAGCCTCAGTGAAAGGTAACCGCATAGAACCTTTTCCACATGTCACAGTAGGACAATGACATGTGTAATTAGCAAAATGAACGGTGGCTGAGTTCATTTAGCTGCAATAGTTTCAGGTTCCAGGTATTGTGCATGCTGCCTCACTGGTCATGACTTACTGAGGCACTTAGAATGGAACTTTTTCCGACTGGGACAAGTCAAAATGTCTGCTGCGAAAAAGGACTGTGGTGACAAGATAATTCTCTTAAATATAAACAGAGCTCTTCTGGGTGTCTGAATCTCCTTGAGGCATTTTAAAATTCCAAGGTGTTTCGACAAGGCCGGCTCTAGCAATGGGCAAGGGTGGGCAGTGCCCACCCAAACGAACGTCTTGCCCACCCAATCAAAATCTCAGATTTTTTTTTTACGTCACAGAATGCATAAAGTTCGGTACTGTTTCGAACTTGCGCTCTGATTGGGTGGGCAGCCTACAGCCCGCCTAC
>JAVQJF010084398.1:0-82560 GCA_036023855.1 Gadopsis marmoratus | reverse complement strand
AGCTGTGGGTGGACGAGGAGCATAAGGCAGGGTTATAAAACCATTGCTCTATTAAATGTCAGGGCTACTAAACGGCCAGATTTGAGGCCCTAACCCCCCCCCCCCCCCCCCATGACAGTGATCATAAAACCTGAAGAGGTTACCAATCTCTGCTGAAAGACTTGCATGATCAAATCATAACCTCACTGACGAGTCCCAAAAGAGAGATTGATGGACAAATAATTTCTTCTACTCACAAATGTCCACCACCTCAGTAGACGGTACTGACTGACGCACCCTCTTGGTACAGGTAATAAACAGCTAATAAATACCTGCATATATTCTACTAATTGTATTCCACTTGATTGCTGTTTTGATTCAGAGAAGGCTAGCGGAGGGGGGAAAAATTTTTGTATCCCTGAGACAACCTCAGGCTGACTCACGCTGTCAAAGAGGCCCAATCACAGACACTGACGATGTGTACTGGATGTATGCAGAGGATGCACAAACAGTCCGTCTCTAAAAAAGAAACGCACTCAACAAGAAAGATCTGAATGTTTCACTCTAGCAAAATCAGGTTTCAGGCTCTGTAATAAAAGAGCCAATAAAGAGCTGATTGGAAACAGTTGATCCAAAGGAATAAAGGTGTCTCTGTTACTTCAACATATCTTGCTTGGCTTGTTTGCATTGGCTCCAGCTCCGTGTCCAGATCATCGTCCTCGAACATCAAAGATGTCTAGCTCCAGCTGAGATGCGTATCTGCTTCCATGTCTTGAAGCCACCCAGCCAAAAAGAACAATAGTGTTCTCTCACCATCTCGGTGTCCCATGCTCGTTCACCGCGCTGCTCAAATGGTCAATATCCCAGAGTTCATAGCTAGTGCATCCATTAAACATCCCTGCTCTGAGAGACTGTCGACTGTGTTGCAGAAAAGCTTAAAAGCTTCTCATCCATAATTGCTTTGAGCGAAGAGAAAAAGAAAACTTCCTTGTGTTTGAGTCCAACTATGTTTCCAGATGTGCCAGGGGTCAGGGGTTAAAGATAAAAGTACCAGGATGTGGCGTACCCCAACTAGAAACCGGTTTGCAGTGTGTGCATTCCTCACTGGAGGGGGGCGATGAGCAGAGTGCCATGTGTTTCTTCTTTCCACCGCTCCCAGTGAGCGGCCTCATTTTGTGGTGGTGAGTTATGACACCACAACTTTCGTGCTTGCTACTTTGGTAATGTTTACCGGTGGCACCAAGGCAAAATGTCAGCCACGTTAAACATAGCGGCTGGAAAAACAAGTGGGGAAGTTGTTTGGTCTTAGCTGGAGTAGAGGTCTCACACTTGCCTCTGACCTCCTCCACAGCGAGTTGCTGGAAGTGTTAAAATATTCCATCTTTCTTTCCAGAGCAAATTGAATCATTTAGCACTACACCCTTGATTAAGGTCCTTTTTGAAAATTCTAAAGTGCAGTATGTAGCAGGCCAAGCAGAGAACAGGGTTTGACTGATGGCTCGACTGGCCTTCCCACCCCCTGCCTGGTGCTGAGCAGCAATAGAGACATCACAAGTTATGCCTAAGAGTCTATTACGTCAATTCAAGACTGTCTCCCAGAAATTGGGCTAATTTCACAAAAAAAACGCTAATACGATTATTTCAAGTGTGTCAGAGGCTTAATAAGTGTGGAAATTGGCCTGTCATACAAGACCTGAGAGTGGTGGTAAATTGCGTGATTACAGTCGCAAAGCCTTGGCCTCCCTTATTGTTTCTTTACATATCGTAATCTGCTAAATGATAATGGACTGGACAAATTCTTTAGAATAAAAAAAAAGTGGGTAACATTAATATGACAGACAACTTTATTGTGGTATTATGGTAATAATGAGCTTTAGAGGATGTACAAAGATTACATGTCCCTTGAGATGGCTTCTTTTATTATTAGGCTGCGAGTATAGGCTCCAAAAATTGTTTTACTACCCCCAGCCTGTGGCAGACTGGTCCTGCAGAAGCACAACCACAGTGGTCCCAGCTGTCGAAAGAAACAAACTACCAAAAGTATTTTATGAAAATGTAAAGAATAATTGATTGTACAAGTATTGACATGTCCTGGAAGGTTAAATATATATTTGAAATAGTTCAGAGGATCTAGGAGGTGAAGTAGTGTGAAGACAGCTATAGGTTGAGTCTGATTTTGGGGTGTCGCGCATGCTGAAGAGAGCCCGCAGGGCCACTAGATGGAGTTAGATCCTACAGAAGAGCTCTGGGACCTGGCAGAAACAAGACAATAACAGCAGAAGTGAAGCAGAGGACACATAATCCCTTCATGTGCTCAGACCTTGGGAAGCAAGTTATTTAGTATCCTAGGAGCACGCATGATTCATAAATAGACGATACACATATATACCATGGGAGCAGCTACCTTTTATTAAAATGAAAATGATAACCACCTCGAGTGCATCCCCCAGCTTTCAACCTCTCTCATACAGTGAGCTAATTGCCTATGCTAGTGTTTGGATTATCCATACAGCTATATGTAAGTAGGCTCTGCGTGACTAGAATGGGATTTAGTTTTCTTACTTAAAATTTTAGAAAGTGAACAGCAACAACCTGCATTTATTTTTTTTTACACCTGCATGCTCTTTTTTAAGTGTCAAACTGCTGAAAAACACTAACATCTTAACTCCTTCCAGGTTTAAAGGTGCTACACAAGATTGTGACTTGAACAAAAGGTGTAAAACCCACACATTCTCAGAGCTAGTAATTTCAAACTGTTTTTATAATTTTACAGGTTTTCTGTTAGATGAACGTTGAGGTCCATCATTATCATATTTCGTTTTTCTTGGAGGGACAGCAAAAGAGGAAAAAAGGAATAAAATGCATCACGACATGGGCTGACGGCATGCCGAACTGTGTGATATGATAATGCTGATGCAGAAGCATGTCCCAGTCCCTAATGGAGAGAAAATTATATAGTTAGATACATCGATAAGGGGAAAGTGACATTATTTTTTTTTTTTTTGATCCTCTGTCTCTGCCTTGAATCCAAGAGTAGAATTTCACTGTTAATGGTGGATAAAAGCAAAAAAATTATTGTAATTAGAGCATTTCCACTCCACAAAGATATAAATAGTACATTAGTCTTTTCCAAAAGAATGAAAGAAAGAAAAGAATAATAAAATCAAAAGTTGTATTGGTTTAGGTACAAAGAAGACATCTTTTATCATCGCTACATTTATTTGAGTATTATTTACATTATGTCTGGATCTCCATATGTCACTGTTACAGACACCGTTCAGTGTCTTGACACAATGTAAGGTAAGATTGAAGGAAAACAAATTTAAGTGCTAGTTCCACAGGAGTAATTGAACTCTGTCAACAGATGTTTAATGCTGTTATAAAAAAATTACTCTTTATTTTCTCTTTATATCTCACGTGATTTGCACCATTTAGCATGTAGCAGTTGTGACAGGTAATTGTCTTAGGAATCCAACGAGTATTTGTGTCATGGTAAATAATGCATTGTTTCTGAACCTTTTTGAATGAAAATTAAGTTTGTTGATTTGAGAGACGTTGAACAAATGCTTTTATATATGTTTAAGTTTGTTCTTCTACCGGTTCTAAGATGAATCATTTTAAAAAAGGGGGTTTATGAGAGTTTTTGAAGCACATAAACAAAATTTCAACATCCCTTTTGTGTTCAGCTGCCGTTTCTGTTCAATAGAAAGTCGACTTCAGCAGCTGATGTGTTTAAAATACTGCAATGAATTAACCATTGTTGTTGGATGATCTCATTTACGTCCTGCTTTGAGCTCAAACTTCTAATTCTCTTTATATACTGAAATATTAAAAGCCTAATATGTCACCTGTCATGACTGTCATTTATCATCTTGGCTGCAGCGTGTCCTTTGGGCCTGTAAAGATTTTCTTCAAATTACTTTTTATTAAATTGCCAGCATTTGTTCCTGTTTATATGCCTGTCCTTGCCATTTCATTTTGAACTTGGCTCCATTAGCAGCTGCCTATCTGCATCTTGGGGCTTGCCCTTCCATGCCTTCATTTACCAAATGACCCAACATCCCCATTTCTGTCGGGCTTAGACAGCTGAGCTGATTAAGAAGTTGCCTTTTGAACACTAATTTATTCCACTCCACCATTTTGTTATATGGCCATTGTTTAATTTAAAGTTTACCCTGCTTCTCCTTAGATGGAAGTCACGCTAATTCTGATTTCCTTTTGGAAAAGCTATTTAGTTTTACAATGTATGATGGATCTAATTAGTCATTCAGGCCGGCCTCTGCTTTTATGCTTACATTAACTAACACAAAGAGCCCCCCTACAGGTTAAAGTTTAAATGTGGATTAGCAGATAAAGCAACTCCTGATTAGGTTATTGCAGGGCTTAGAGGGGGAAAAAAATGGATTTTCCCTGCACATTATTTCACAAACATCTTCACTCTTTCTCTCCCTCTTTTCTTCTCCGGCTTCATCCTCTCACACTCACTCCCAGCATGGATATCTATTTTGGCGCAAAATCTTTGAACAATTATGCAAATGCATGTAAGGCAATGCACAATACAGTATGGAAATGGCTTGGAGAGAAAATGGACTCATTAAGGACAGATGGCATGAGTGCTAAAAGCCATTTGTTATGGATGCAGGAAGACATTTCAGACAATGTCAGAACCTGAGAGACATCAGATATGTTTTTCACACCAAGCACTATTTGTTGTGGTGCTGTAGTTCTTGATTATTTCAGCATGTTGATGATTATAAATGAACTACTTCTAAAAGAAGATGAGGAAGAGCCCTCTAATGTGTTATGGCTGTGGCGTATAGATATGCATTTGTTGGAGTATACTTTTTTTTGTCTTTGAGCAATGACAGACTTGTAACAGTTAATCTCACCACATTTCCTTTTACTGTTGTGTTAAATATTATTGATCACTACAAGACCCTTTTAACAAACTTGTGTGTGTGTTTGATCAACCCATAAACATGGTTCCATATGTTAAATATGGAAGCATGAGACCAAAACGAATAGGACTGTAGAAGCAGGTGATAGCTTGTGATATTTCATGCAACATATGCATGACTTCTGCACTGATATTACATGCATGTCATTGTCACTTCATACAACATGAATTGAACTGCATAAAAAGAAGATCTTCAATGCATGTAAGAGATTAGTTTCCATATGTTCAGACGCTCTTTGAAATGGCAACTATGTGTGCGAGACGCACACAGTGACCAGTGGGGATTTTCACAATTAAGAAAAAAAATTGTCTTTCTTTTGACTTCTAAGGATAAGATGGTGCATTATCACGGAGGCCAGTGTTTATCCGCGGGTGGGAGAAAATTATTTGCAGCAAAGATTAAGCTTTACAACCTATTGCAGATGGCAGTAGAAACACAACAGCATGGATGCAGGATTCACTCTGAAGATCTGCAACAGTAACGTGTCTGAAGGGGGGCGTTCTAGGTGGAGATATGTGGACTTTGACATAGCCACTGTTTATTTTGTCTTAGGCCCTCTGTGGGCTTCCCCAGTACCACTGTCTGGGCCTTTGATGTTACTGAGGTTATTGTTGACTATTCTCTGCTGTCTGCCTCAATTTTCATCTGAGCTTCACATGGGACACAGAAGAGAGAGGCAAAGACTGCCATTTATTTCTACACTAATTTTCCTTTGTGATGGATGGCTTTCTTATTGTGTCATTTGCGCCTTTGAAAAATGCTCCTTGGAGCAGAAGAAACAACCAGCTTCCAAATCATACAATCAAGCACAATTCTCTGGGGGGGGGGGGATGCCTGTGTGTAGGACGCACAGTGTTACCATGTTGGATTTATTGCTTTAAATTAAACAAAATCATAAATGATGCAAATCTGTAAAAAATAAAACCTAACACAGCAGCTGTAGGTCAATACATTCTGGAAAAAAGATTTAAATAATTTTAAAACACAAATGTTCATACGTGACTTTCCATTATAACAGATATCTATCAATAACACATTAAGATATTTGTGGCTTTGGTACAGGTGAACTGCTCGGTCCCAAAGTGATGACAATATCTGCATAATGTCACATACTGCAGTATATGTAGGTACAGTATACAGTAAATGTCCATAATGACATAAAGGACAGTGTGTACACAAAATGCAAAGCAAATAACTTTTCCGTGAAATATAACATTTCTGATCTGATTTTTCAGACCTAAACCCAAATTAAAATAAGGAAATCCTACCTTTTTGTTTTACTTATCTATTCTTGACACTCGCATAACCATGTACTACACTGCAAATCCAAATATTTTAGTATCAAAGACTCATGAAAAACAAATCCTACAAAAAGTCACAGAACAAATAAATGAAGGGTATCAAAGCCTTTCATATTCAGAACTTTCTCTTTGTTGTAGTCAGGGTGTCTTTTGTCCATCCTCGGACTATTGTGGCACGACACAAGAGACTTCCAAAGGCCAAAGTTTCTTATTAAATTATTTCTGGGTGAGATGAACCGAGGCTGAATAGAATCATTAAACTTCACCAGTTATAGGAATGCATGCGCCGCGCTGTCGTCTGCTGCGAGATGAAAAGCTGTGCAGTTTCATGCTCCTTCAAAACCTTTAACTTGTCATGAAAAGATATGACATCAATCCTGGCAAAAACACAAGGGAGAAATGAATGACACAATTGTGGTCTCTAAACATCAATCATGCTCAATACTTTAGAAAAACAATGCATTTTTGTTTGCATTTCAGAGGTGACAAACAACACTTGGCTTAACATTGTCAATTCCCATTACTCAAAACCTGAAGCAAATCAGAATTAAACTGTGGCCCTGTTGCTAGGCAGCTGAGTTCTCTTGACATGGTGGTTAGTTTTTCTTTCATTGCTTGACAAGAGCGAAGTGAAAGGAGTTTAGAAAAACTTGCTTAAGGCGCTCAGAGGAAGGGGATAATTGGAGTCTGTGGATTGTGTAGAGGCCCTTGTGTGGAAACTTCCAGAGCTGGAGACAGAGAGAGTCGGACGCAACAAAATTTAAACTCTTGTATACAAACTTGACCCCGGGACTACTGTGGGGTTTTCCACACTTCGTTTGCAGAGTGTTTGCCCCAGTGTGGCCCAGGGCCCAGTGTCAACACAGCAGTGTGTAGAGAAACAGGTGAGGGAGTGATGCTGGAGAACAAGTCATGACAACAATGACACTGCTTCAGTTTTATGTACATTTTGAAGTGCAGGGAAAGTGTTAAAATAAAAACCTGGGGCGGGGAGGGCTGAGGACAATTTTTACAGGATGTTTGGGTGCTGTGAGAACACACACATGCACATCATAGCTCAGATTTGACCCTTTCTCTTTCAGACAACACAATCCAGTGAGGTCATCTTGATACTGTTGCCATAATCAATTTTGTTAGTCTGCCTCCTGAAATATACACGCTAATGGGAAGGGGTCTATGCCTTTAATGACCCGCGGAGGAGCCCGGCCTGTGAAAGTGCACACCCAGTTTAAGAGGGAACCAATTAATGCTGGATTAACATTCATGGTTATTTACAGTTGCTTTTGTGCTTGTTTCTGCACTCTCACTTCCACACAGAGGAGTGAGAGAGAGGGAGAGACCAAGGGAGAGAGGAAGGGAGGGAGAGGGAAAGGGCACTGAGGGGCTTGGAGGTTGTTTGGACGCAAGAGGTGCAGCGAGGTGGCTGGGTCCATTGTGAGGACACCACCTCTCTCATTATGCCCTCTCAATCAACACTCCTGCTCACAGGAAGCCCCTGTAAAGCCCATCTGCCATAGCTAATCTACAGGCAGCCCCGCGCTTGCGTCTGGGCCTGCTACCCTCAGCCGCATTATTCTCAGATCCAAGGCTTCGCCAGGGATCAGCCAAAGCCCATTAAAGTAAATAATAGCCAGAAATGACAGGCTTAGAGAGGATTGGGGAGGAAGTTGAAGACCAGTTTGAGCTGTGAGCTCTGATTAATAGAGAAAAGCATTTTGGGGGAGAGAGAAAGTGAGGGAGAGAAGGGGGGAGAGAATGGAGGAAAAAGAAAATGACCTTAGCCTGCTGCAAAGAATTCCTCAACCTCAGGGTTGTTAGGACTAGCGCTACCATCTGAAGCATTAGCAGTCCTTGAGCAACTTTTGCTTTGAAGCTCAAACAGGATGGGGTGACGGGGGGAGTACTGGTGATGAGGCAGGGGGTGGGATGCATGCCACTGTCTTCAGAGGGTCCCAAGGCCAAGACGCGTCAAAAGTCAGTGTCAGCAGTGAATAAACAAACTTTATGGGTACACATAGCATTAATAAAACAAACTCCCAGTTGTTGGTTTTTTTGCAGTTGCCCTTTAAGGGTTAGTGCTAGTTCTAGTAGGGTGACTCACTTGCTTAAGGTCTTACTCTGTTATATTTCTGTCAAATGGCAGTGTTAAAGACTAGAGCTGAAACAAGTATTCAAGCAATTGGTCAACAGGAAATTAATTTGCTACACGTTTGATAACGGATCAATCATTTAAGTCAACTGTCAATCAAAAATGGCAAGTATTGTCTTGTTCCTGCTCCTCAATTGTGAGGATTTGCTGCTTTTTACTTTGTTAAATCATTGTAATTTGAAGCCATCCTCTGCTAAATCTGTAAACGAGCAAAGATTAACTGAAAAAAATAATGGATGGATTAGTTGATAATAACTAGATTAGGTTCATTGCACTGAGCAACCAATGGTACAACAAAATGCAGTTTAACCTCTAACTAAAAAGTGCAAATATGTGAATGATTTATATTGAGATATACAAAATTAACAATAAACCATGAATTGAACACAATCAAAAAGGATGTTTAGATTTTTTAAAAATATTTTCTACTCCACTAGCTTTTAAAGTCCTAATAGGTCAGTGTGCCATCACTGTAATACTATATTTATGTTATGTGTCACTGTGTGTTTTCTGGGCTTGAATGCTATTCTCGCCACAACATTATTTGTAGTGGAAGTAAGCCTGTTGGCTAGCTTGAAAGGGCTACTTTGTCATGGTCAGCTTAAGGTTAAACAGTTGAAGCGGCTCCCCAGAGTCGGGTTAGTGTCAAGTTAGGCGTAGAAACCAGTGGTTAGAAGGTAGTAAAAGAGGAGAAAAAAGGTAAATAACGTGTCTTGGTTAATAGTTAACTGACCTGCTGACACCCTCAGGCATCACACCAAACATGATCCCTAATAGCGTGAGACCGCAACATATCACTGATCAAATCCAGCAGAACATACTGTAAATGCTGTCAAAAACATGCTGTTTTATCTCTGAATTATTATAGTTTAGTTACATTTGAAACAGGCACAATAAATCTATAGAAAACAGGCTCAAATTAAACATCCATTACCACAAGCTGCGACTTGCTGGGTAGAGGATGTTTTGGTGTGCTGAAAGGATGGATAACACTGATCGCAGGAGTGTTTTCGCTGTCCGTACTCGGGTGTTTATTGCCACAAAAAAGCTTATTCCACTTTGTGCTTGAGCTCAGCCTGGGATTTAACGTGATTTGTCACTGGGCCGACAGTGGAGACAGTCTAAGCGAGATTATGTGAAGCAGTTCCACCTCTGCTTAACTACTGTAAAAATTGCTTATACGCCTGTGAAGGAATTGGAATGCATTCAGGAAGCGAATGATCAGGCTTGTGGTCGGTCAGGCCGCTTCTTATGGGATCCTCTGATAGGACGGACGCCCCAGACACCTGGGGCGCAGGAAGAAACAAGTTAGCACTGCATGAAAGGTACGTTCGCTCCTCTAAGAATATTTTCTATTGATCTATCAGCTACCTGAATCTTCAAAACATTGGTTAGGGGAAGGAAAAAAGACATGTGGAGACCTCTGCCTCAGACATGTAATGAAGAATTTAAGATCCTCCGAATGTTTTATTGACGAGAGACTGTGAAAAAGATATGATACATAGAAACCAACAAGGCCTCTGGGGAAACACTTAAGGGTTCTTAAAGAAGTGTTTAATGGTATTGATTTTTATTGTTCACTGAACAGTGTGAAGACTTTGACTGTTTTATTGAACGTATTTAGACACATGCTCTTAAACACATAGAGGAAGAAGACTTTTCAGTTTTTAGATTTAATCCATCAAACAACTTGTGCATTGAATTTTAATAAACTTCACAGCTACTGTATAAGCCACACTATACACAGCTGCACTTGGATTTCAGATGTTGCTGTTCTGCCTATTTTACAGTAGCTACGTTCGCCAAATGCCTCTTCTGTCCTAGTCCCCTGAGTAGGATGTGGAATGTTTCCCACTCATGTGACAGATGTTAGGACCTCGGCAGCCAGTAGAGGCCTCTCATGTCTTGTACAACCTTTTGAGAGAAGTGAGAGAATTGCATGAGTGAAAGCTAGACATTTTTGAATATGATATAATCTACACAGCAAATATCACAAGTGCGACAAAATAGTTCAGAAAAAGTAAGTGAAACAGAAGATGTTTGTGTTTTTTGAAGACCTTCAGACAAGCCCAAGCTCTTCACTGGCTTGCTTGCTATTTTAGGAATAAATTAATCAGTCACCTTTCTCTTTCCGGCTGGTGAATTCAGTGGTTGGAGGCCCATCACAGCTCTTTGACCAAGGCCTCTTTCCCCCTTCCTCTCTGGCCAGCCTGATCTCTCCTCTTCAGAGGGCTGAATACTCATCCTTGACCGGCTCGCCTAAATGAACCCTGCTCCCTCATGTACTACAAAAGTGCCACTGTGTGGTGTCACCCAGGCTTTCTTCCCAGGAGACACTGTGATTTCTATATCCGTTGTCATGGCAATGTGGTGAGGAGGGAGGAAAATGGAGCTCTAACCTCTGGCTTGAGCTGGCTCCCAGGTCAGACGGTTCATATGGGGAGAGCAGGAAACGGCACTCTGCCTGTTTTTGTTTGTATGCGGACAATGGCGGCACTTGAAAAGGTAAAGCGGGGACATTGTGATGCTATCTGTCAAACGCTATCTAGCATTCATGAGGGCAATAAGTAATGCATTAAATGGCAATAAGGATGATGTAGAATTATTAAGTAGACCTGATTTAAAAACCAATCCACAAAACCAAAACATTGAAGCACCTTCATCATAACAAAGAGATAAGACATCATCACAAGGCAAAGGGAGGTTCGCTCTATTTCAACACCCCTCAGTGAAAGTAAATTCTATTTCATGGAGGCTAATACAATTCCTCAATTTCAGAGGATTGCCCTCAAACACTCCTGCCAGACACACATGATACTCCTTCGAGCACGGAATCAAAAGAACTGAGAGGTGTTTCTATCTAAGTTCCTAAATGGGGGGGGCTGTATTGCATTTACCCAAAGCCCACAATTTAAAGAGGCTGGGAGGCAAAATGAAGACATTGGCATTATTAAAATCAAATCTGGAATGGCTCACATGCACTTCCCTCCTAATGACGAGGGAGTGCCATGACCAGTCGAGAGGAAGAGAACACCATTTTCTATTCATTTGGCAGCGTGCCCAGATCTCATTCAACCAAAAAGTCTTCTCAATTCAAACTTAATCCCAGCCAATTAAAAGATGGTGTTGCCTTTCCTCCTCTGTCGTTATGCTGATGAGACCGCAGTTCATCACCAGGTAGAGGTTTGTTTTGTTTTTCTTGGGGGGGCAGAACATTTGGGATGATTTTACAAGGCTCATATAAAATATTTGTGTCAAAATGATCACTCTGGCCTGATAAACCGTAATGTGTTGCAATGTAATGACAAACTTGAAAAGGGATTGATCTGAGTGGGAAAATTAATATTTATTGATGTAGGAAAGTATGCTTTGTGTTTTTCCCCAGCTCCTAGGGGGAAGGTGTGAAATCTAATAAAGCCATTCTCAGGAGGGGTGGCTTTGATCAGAGATTCTCTAAACAAGCAGCAAGTCCCACGAGAACATAAGATCTATATGCTCCAACATGTGCTATCTTTACATCTCAACTTCTGTTTTTGCTAAAAGAGAGCTGTTGCATTGGAAACAGCTGAACCATTTCATTTTCAGCCCCAGGCAACATTCTCCTCTCAAAGAAGTGTCTAGATGCACCGTAAAATGTGTCAGAAATATTTTCCATAACGTCTGTCTGAACCACTTCATCAATATAGCTTCCCAAGGTGCAAATGTGCTATTTTTCAAAAAATTTGTTTTTATGTTAATGAGCTCAGATATGTATTCTATTCTGAAGTAGAAAATGTGTAGACTAAAAGTCTTGTTTACCTAATGTTAATGGTGTCGTACAAGGTGTCTCAGTGGAGGTTAGAAAACAAGTATAAATGTGAATATACCGTACATTTTTCGCACTCAACACATGGTTCATGTACTAATTACTGAAAGTAATAAAGTGATTCTCTGGTGGTTTTTAGCACTATACTGAGGGAGATGGGGAAAGGAGCAGTAGTAGGACATGTCGGGGTTAAAATAGCATGTAGAAATGGCCAAATAATGTGGTGTTGTACGATGTGTGATGCAGCAGAAGTGGAGTGATATGCTGATCTGGCGACGCAGAGTGGGCAGCGTTGGCTGTTGCTCCATGCAGAGTCGGTGTGTGTCTCACTGTGCCTCCTCTCACACTCCAGAAGGTCACACAGGAAGTGGCTTGGTCACATGCGCATGCACACATGCACATTTTGGGGCCAACCTCTTAAAATAGCGATGGAGGTCTTAGGCTCACACCACTCCTATAGCAAACAGTTGTTAAAATATTGATTCATTATCGATTAAGCCCTTAACATCCAGTTGTGCCCTTTTTTTGGTTTTGGAAAAAAATCATACGTTTTCCAGAAGCTGAGGTAATGTCTTCATATTGCTCATTTTGTCTGACTAACCAGCAAATGTTTCACATTTTGGCTTGAGAACCACATTAACAAACTGATAAATATACTAATTATTTTGGTAGCTATTGTGTTTTTAACAATTTCTGTGAAATGCCACACTATTTAAAACAAGCAAACCCTGAAATACTGCTAGCATAACCAAAGCAGCCACAGAACATGTTCCAGTGGGATGGCCATGAAGCCGTGTGACAGGGCAAACACACTTAACTAACAACTTCCTTCACATTGGATGCACTTTGACAAACAGCCCAGCTCCTCAGCGCTTACGCCATGTGCCTCAGCATTAACGCTAACGCCCTGTGGTATGGTCGGCTGGACAGGCACTTGACTGATGGCTCTATTAGAGCCCCCCACCACGGCACCTAGTCCTATCCTGGGCCTTTCTCTGGACTGTATGTGCTGCTGACAACGCACAGATGGGCTAAGGGGAAGACTAAATGGAGAATCTAAACATACCACATCACCCACATTCACAGGTAGCCAATAGACCAACACGCATAAAAACAGACCCAGGCACATGCGTGTTAAGGAAGATGCATGGAAGTGGCTGTGGGCGCGCAAACACACACACACACGCACAAGTAGAAAGGATTTAGCCATGCTTCACCTTTTTTGTATTTGATTGGAACAATGGCTTACACAAATACAACACACAGCTGATCTGCACCCCTCCTATACTGCCTCTTTTGGAGGCTTGTCCCTGAGACCACCATGAAACATGGAGGCCACTGAAAGGCTGGCTCTCGATAATCAGCTCTGAAGGGGGTGGAAAATGCAATTCATATCTCCACTCTTCTTGGGAAAGCAACCACTGGAGCAGGAAATGACAGTGGATGTTTTAATCTTCAAACGGTGTGCACCACGCTCCCTCAGGCTAGATGGAAGAATCTGCTCAAATGTGACGGAGCTGCCTACACATACAACAGCTCAGACCTCCTTTTTTTTCTTTCTTTCTTTTTTTTTTAATGTTCAGAAAATTAGGTGTCTTCCAGAATAAATGTACATTCAACTGCAAACATAAAAATTTAGTAATTTTAATAGAGCGCTTGGTGTGTTTCTCCTCAAGCCTCAATGACATTCACAAGCTCTGCAGCTGAGATGGGTAAGAGCTCCTTGGGTAGATAGGCAGACGGTGCTGTCTCTCGAGGCCCAGTCCGACACTACGTACTCTCCTGGGTGACACTATAAACACCTAGCCCCCCTGGCACCTGTCATCCACGGCTGCATGCTCCCTTCCAACAGGACTCGCAGCGATTTTGCAAGGTGGAGAAATGATATGACAAACAATTATATCCCAACACCCCTTGATGAGTATGTTGCTCCTTTCAAGACTTTCCTAATCCCTAAAATGAATCTGATGCAGAATATTTCAGCTCTAGCCTGTAGATAAAGGGCAAAGAAAAAAGCGATCGTAGAAAATGTATTAACAGGTGACATTCGACCAAATGGCGTGTCTCTGTTCCAAATTCGTATTGAAATTGGCTCAATTTATCAATGCCAATAACGGCGGCAATCCCAGGATAGAAAGACATGCATATTAATTGAAAATAATCAGATTAAGCCACTACAATCAGACATTCTGAGATGGGCACTTTATCTTCAGGCCTGGCGAGATCCAAGATTGACTATGTACAAATCAGAGCACTGCTTAATTGCATGTTATCACCCTATGATTGCCTTGGCATTATATAAAACAGTATGGTAATTACTCCACAGATAGCGACGTAAATAACCTCAGGCTGCTGCTCCCATAAGAGGAAGTGGAGAAAGGGCACAAGGCTGAACATCTGAGCGAAGAGGTAGCACAATTAACAGTGTATAGTCAGGTGCTTAGCTACATCTCACAGGTGTTAGGAGGAACATATATTTCACAGCAACATTCACACTTCACTGTGAACGCTTGACTTGAGCCTTAAACAGTGTCGGCTTCAAGAGATCCTTAAATGTACATAAACATGAGTTAAAAACTGGAATCTATAGGACGACGTGTGAGAGCTTTATGGAGAACGTAAGTGGCCCTCATGGTGTCACTGCCGCCCAGCCCAGCGAACAGATGCACTATGGGCCAGCTGGAGATCCCCTCCCTCAGCAGAGGCCCCCAGCCCCTGAGGAAACGCAGCTCTGAGGGCTGCCGTCATATGTTTTCAACGCCTGATAAATGTAATGTAAAAGGGGCTTTGTGTGCGGGGGGCAGTGGGGGTTGACTGTGATTGCTGGTAATAACTGACTAATAGAATAAAGCAATAACGCACAGCCTCAGGGCGAGAGCTCTGTACCGACAATTTCATACTGCAGATTTATCATCGTGTGGAAATTAGCATTTCAGTCTGTTCACTTCCCCATCTGAAGGAGCTCCGTCATGAGACTGTGTGCCCTGAAAAGAAGTCTGTCAACTTCAGATCTCCTTCGTCACGACACTCCATAACTCTCCTAACACCCCACGGAGAGAGAGATCTCTAAATTGACAGGGAACAATAATGACGGAGATTTGCAGCATGGCTTTTGTAGGCATTGCATAAACAACTGACTATTAAAATACAATTGTAATATTGGGCACCAATACAGAGATGATATTTAAATTAGTTTGATCTGTGTGCATTAATATAACGATCCATGGCTCGGTTTCGTACCATTTACGCTTCTAAAAGGACGAGAATATATGAAATAATTGACACCATCACTTTCAGCTCAAAACTGGCTGTTCTGCATATTTTGGGTACTTGCAAGAAGGTTGGAGGACTTGTAAGACACTTTAATCTTGATTTAATAAGATTTATCTAAATATGCACAGTTACACACATAATTAGTAACGGTTGACGTAAGTCTTGCATATGAATGTTCATTTGAGCGTGATAAGATAAATGACTTTATTAAAACAGTGGTAGCTAACAAGATCTCAAAATTGGTGTTTGTTTACCTACTTTAGATTTCTGTTATGCCATATTGGTAAAATCAAACTAACACTGCAGAATGCATATCAAGCTACAAATCCTTAATAGCTGTTCCCCTAAACTCCATTTAGTGCTAAATATTTATTTCCTTACTTTCGATGAACTTTCAATTTGTATCAAAAACACAGCAGAGAGGAAAATAGACATTTTGACTATGAAAAGAGATTGTGCTTGTCTTTAAGTTAGCCTTGACTTGGTGTTAATTTTCTCCAAGTGGTTGTTTCTCACTAACAGAGTCAACGAGCAACTGAATAAGCAAATGGTACTCAGTGGCTAATTTTGTTTACAATGTTCCGGAGGCCTATGATTAGAATATTAATTAGGCCCATCTATGACAGTCAGATAATAACAATGTCAGTGGGCTGAATGGATTCTGTGACCTGTAAAAGGCCTATTCACAATCTCCAGTCTGCCATAGTTTATTCTTTTGGCCACAGGCAGCAGACTTTTTCACACCCTTTCTAAACGTTCTGATTGTGTGGTTGTCTTGCTGAAACACTGTGGAAGGAATATGTTAAGAAATACAAAAATGTTAGTGTGTGTTTTACGTCAAACAAATCCACCACTCATTTGGCACTTTTTCTGACTTGATGTAGACTTTCTGAAAAGATGTCAATTAATGTGTATCCTCCCTGCAAAAGATTTGACTTGGTGTGTTTGGGCTTTAATTACATGACACGGATCACAAACACCAAAGCAGAGGAAACATCTCACCACACCCATAGCCGATGTTCACTTGTCCTGCAAATGAATTAGTGATGTCTTTTATGAAACTCTATTGCACCCAACCATTTAGAAAATCATCTTGTATTATGTGTTGCAACTTTGTTTCTTTTACATTTTAACCATGTTGTGAAAATGACATCACATGAGATGTGTCATAATATGCAGCCAGAACACTGCAGGATCACTGAATTGATAGTCTCGATATAGAGAGTATCCCTTGTTTGCCCTGTTAATCTGAGAACATTACTCAAGTTGTGTCTCTTGGGGTGTCAGTGGGATGCCTCTGTTCAGATGACGAGATGCCTCAGTTAGGGACGCCAAAGACATTTGCTGTACAGGCTACTTACAGCAATTGGAGCACTTAAAAGCACAGCCAATAAAAACACGACATCCTCACACTGACTAAAAAGAAGGGTTTCGGGGTCAGTAGGTTCATTGTATGCATTATTAAGTCTCTTGGGAAAAGGCAGGATAAGCTTTTTTTTTTCTTGAGCTCGGCGACAACATCCATGAAACGAGATAGGTTAGCCATCTTAATCCACTTGCAATTAGGCGAACATCAAATTATTTTAATTTACTTGAAGGTTTTGTTGTGTTGTGATGTTTTACAATAAGTGAAGTCGTTTGAAACTAGATCTTCATTTCTGTATCTGGATTTTGTTTCTAGATATTCAAACTGAGTCTTACTCATATTTTCTACCACTTGGTTTACTTCAAGGATAAATTTAAACCTGTTATGGCATTGTGGTATTAAATCACACAAGTTGCCAAAGCTAATAGATGACAGTCGGATTTGAATAATATCCAGCAATACAGTGTATGTTGTAATACGTAACTTTGTATTCATTCATGTAATCACAGCAGTGTGCTTGCTTTGATTAAGTCTATACTGATGCATGATTGTCATAATTGCAAAGCTGTATTATGGAAAGCATTTAGGCCACAGGTGATAATGGCAACAAAATGCTGTGTCATACCAGAAACGACAAAAGGTACTAAATCACTTTTTATAGCAATGTGAGGAAAGGTTGCACAGATTAATGATGTAAGTGCTCTTGTAGGATTCTCCGATGCTCCATCAAGGCCAAGGTGACAACACTAGATCTAAAAAACTAAGAAAAGAGCATTAGTAGCAACTACCAGGAGCTTTACAAGTGAAAACATGACTTTGTGGCCTGAAATACATAATAACCCCATTGTTTAGGTATTGTTTAGGTTCTCTGTATATGTTCTTGTTTAAATGCTTATTTCATCTATAAAATGTCAGAATAGTGAAAAATGCCAATCACAATTTCTTAAATCTTAATGTAATGTCCTGAAGTTGCTTGTTTTTGTGCCACAAAGAGTCCAAAACCCAAAGACATTCATTTTACTATCATAGACAAAGAAAAGTAGCAAATTCTGAGAGAAGCTGAAACTAGGTAATATTTGGCTCTTTGGCTTGAAAAATGACGAACCATCAGACTACAGTAGTTGCAGATTCATTTCTTGTCAATCAACTAGTCAGCTAACAGTTTCAGCTTTAAAAAGCACAAGTGTAGTCCCCAAAGGGCAGCCAAGCCTCATTTCAAGGGAAGCAGACAAGACAGAAAGTGTAAGATGCACATGTACCGAAGCTACAAACAAGACCTCAAAGTGCTCCGAGCTAAATTTCTTTAAGATGAACTCCCTACAGAGCGTTGGACGTAAATCAAGCCATCATCCCCCCTGAAAATCTTTCAATCGTTGTGAATCGAGTCAAAGAGGCATTTTGTCTCCTCATTTCAGGAACACTTAGCGTTGTGTTTGAATTACTGGGCTGGCAGGCATGTGGCTAGTGGCAGTGGACTGCGGTGAATGAGTTAAATCAGCCCCTTGTGAACTCGACCCTGTGTCGTCACGAGAGGAAAGAGGCCAAAGACTCACGCAATGAGGGTAATCCAACAGTGAGCCGGTGTGGCAGCGCTGCTTCCCGCTGGTCCTAGAAAGGCTCAAATAACTCCCATGTGCACCCAAGGAGAGCAGAGGACAGGCATACATCAGAGGGGGGAGCTGGAGGTTGAAGGAGTGTGGATTTATCCTGGAGATGTTCCAATTGCAGCCTCCACCTAGTTGCCTTAGTGTCATCAATTCTGCCAATAGTGGAGTCATTGAGTGTTGAGGTGATGTCTGTGTACTGTCTGCTGTCACAAAGATTGGTTACCTTAAAGCTAGGTCTAGCTAACACTTTGTTGTGCAATCTCCAACTAAATACGGTGTTTTGAGTATGTAGCATGGCCACACCCGAAACATGACAATATACTGTAAATTCCACTTTATAATAAGGCTGACCATATTAATGTTGCCTAGCAAATGATATAAAACCAACACAAGTTTAAAACAGTTTATTGGTTTGAGTAGGTTTCATTTTTATATAAATATTGGCCAAAAAAAAGAACACTCAAAATAGTCAAGTAGTATTGACAAGTATTATAACCATGTATATATGGATACTCACAGAACACAAAATGTATGTAAACATTATAAATAATATGTAGTCTTAGTACAGTGACACAAATTATATTGTCAAAAGTATCAGTCTACTAATTGGTCCAAATGTTATATTCTAATCATTTCTCCTCTGCAGCCAAGTGTCTACAGTGTGTTGGCTTAGCAGACTAATTAATTTGAACTGAAGATTTCCCCAAGCTGCTTTTCCTTCCTCTAATGAGAGACAAGTGCCAGTCAAAGTGGGAGCCACACTGCTGTCCAACATTAAAATAGAAGCCTTCAGCAGTCTGTCTGGGGCGTGACGGGGTTGGAGGGGTGATTGCTTTGACCGGCAGCCACCACCTGCTTTGCTTGTTCACGCTGTCATTGGTGCCCTTTTTTGGTGTGTGCAGAGTCTTTAAGAGTTTAGCTATGCCTTTGATGCCTTCTTTGGTTTTTAGAATATGCACCGGATCAATAAGGAGCATAGACATCAAAGCTCAGGCAGCCCTCACCTGCTGCTAGTCACCATTTCTGAAGTGTTTCCAATCCCGCACAGAGACTAAACAGTCAGTCAGGAGGGGCAGGGAGGAAGCTGACTTCATGATCAATAAAACTAAAAACATGCGTGGAGAAATTTGGCAGCATGATCAGACCAAACTAAATGTTTAAGCCACTCGAGGTTCCTTTTCATTTGAACATGATATTTCTTTGCACATAAATAAGAATCAAGGACAGGAACAGCAGTACATTTCAAAGTGAGAGCTGCCTTTTTTTTTTTTTACAAGCCAAAATGTATGCTTATAATTCCACTGTACGCACACGCATGCGCACACAGACACACGCACGAATGCTTCAAAGTGCTTAGATTAATGCGTAATCTCCAAGAGCCATAACGGTTTAATAACTCACTCAGATGTCTCTAATATGTCACTCAAGTCTCAAACACTAAACATTTGATAATAATGCTTTTTTTCCTCTTTCCTCATACATATCTAGTAACCTAAGTGGCAGCAAAGTTCAAAGAAGCAGATTGTAATGCATGTTATGGAAATAAACCCGGGGCTGATTATCCTTTAAATCTCTGGCTGCCCCAACCCCCTCTAAAAATGTCTGTCATGATGAAATGACTATCCTTTATTACATTCTTCTCCCTTAATCCTCCTCAATTTATTAGAGGGGGAGTGCCTCGGCACAACAATGCCAAAACTCATTTCCATGGGAGCCCACACGGCATGATGTCCATGAAGGGAGAGACAACTGATTTTCTATGCAAAGGGACCTTTTGAAAGGGGGGGGAGGAGACAACTGATTCTTTTATTGCAAATGACTTCAGTGTTTTGTTTGGGGGGGGGGGTGCTGAGGGTAGTGAAGCCAGCATGACTTCTGCTCGCACACTTTAATTCAGCTGATGCAGGTGCATGGCTAATTGCAGGTGTGGCACTGGCCAGCCTCCATTTCTCTGTATATCTTCATCCACACACACAGAGACACACACTCAGACGCTTGGCTTTCTGTATAGACATTAGCCAGGTACTGAGAGAATAGATCAGCAAGCACCTCATTTGCATTTTGCCATTCAAACTCTGCTGTAAGTCTGAGAGAAATTGAAGGGCCCTATTCAGAAATGTTGGTAGTCTAGTGGGTATCACAGTGTGGGAAAGCTAAGCACAAACTTTCTGTGTGAGGAAAATTTACAAAAGACTTACTGTGAACTGTTGGCTTATTGTCCCTGTAATAAATAATAGGAGGAAAATCAGTTCCTGAAAGAGAGGCTGTAATATAAATGTCCAGCAGCAAATGTGGAAGAGCAAACCCTATAACGGAAAGAGCTTTAATTTCCATTTTATCAGTCAAGATTTTAATCACTCACTTTTCGTCTTTACTCTTAATGTTTCAGTTTTGTACTATTCCATCATTTATTTATTTTTTTCACCCTCTTGTGATTGTGATGTGAGAAATACTGTAAAAATGAGAGCGGGGGGGGGAGAGAAACTTCTTAACGAAATCTCTCTCTCCAAATCCCAAATGAGAGGAAATTACTCATCAAGTGATTATGAAACTGTTGGCATTATAGAAATCAGAGTGAAAGAATAGAGTCAGGAGGAAAGGAGGGAGGGGGTTGGCAATTTGTTCTCAATGGACAGCGGATGAAGAGGTGGCAAGTTAAAGTCTCCAATCTGAAGGGTCTCCTTGTAAAGCTAATTCCAGTTAATGGCCAAGGAACAAGGCTCCACTAACCCGCTGTATCTGACATCCTGGCTGCAGGTAATCAGACTGACATTAATGCAGGCTCCAAAAGACACCTCGTCATCAGGAATTTTCCTCATTGGTACCGAAAATGCCAGGCTGCACACCTCTGACTGCGTGGCCCCCACATCTATTAACCTTATTGATTTGGAGCCCTGCTGAGCCCCTCCAGAGCTCCCGCCCCCCTGCTGCTGGACTGAAGTGGATCAATCCTACGCCGGGGGCCACAACTCGATAACAACCCAGTGCCGGAGACTACTGTTTACAACCTGAAATGAATACACACGTAGATGCTGCTCTGTATATTCACTACTCATCTATGGACATTTTTGCGTCTTTAATAAGTGTTAATTATATCTAAATGATGATTAGTTTGATAATGTTATTGGAAACTGACTGCTAGTATTCAGCCATGTCCAGTTATTTTAAATAAAGCGATGAATAAAATTACCAAAATATGAACTTAAATATGAATGTTTCTCAGAGTGCATAGTGTACAGTATATTAACCTCTGCTGCTACGACCAGAGTAGTCAAAACTATTCTGCTCATTGATTTTTTTCAGTGCAGTTAATTTACACTAACAAAGTGCCCTTCAGAGTAAATATTCTGCATCAGACACTTCAGGCAATCAGCATACTCTGCCCCACAATCGTACGCTTAAAGTTTAATCAATGCAAATTACATGTAACAAACCATTGGGACGATAGCTGTCGAAGTTCATCACTCTTACTGTTTTGTGCAGTGGAAGACCACGTGACCACACAACTGTTTACTCGCTGCTTTTCAAAGTAAATCCCCAGCTAAATATTGCATTGTTGTCTGTGAAAGGACTTTTGTATGATTCTCCTCTTCACTAGTTTATATAACACTATCTGTAGGTCTCTATAAAGTGATTCACATAAAACCAAACTTTGTTCTGTGATGAGCCAAGTTCCATTCCTTTTTGAAGTGGGGTCTCTAGGAAAAAACAGGCAT
This sequence comes from Gadopsis marmoratus, assembly GCA_036023855.1. Taxonomy (NCBI): domain Eukaryota; kingdom Metazoa; phylum Chordata; class Actinopteri; order Centrarchiformes; family Percichthyidae; genus Gadopsis; species Gadopsis marmoratus. The sequence continues at coordinate 60,406 of JAVQJF010084398.1, read as the reverse complement.
CTGTGAAAACAACCCACTGTGTCTTTAAACTTTGAGCACATTCTTACTGACCAGCTGTAACAACTCCAGCAGTACAAAAACACTAGGAAGTCATTGATATCTATTGTAATACTTTGGGACCTTTGGTTGGAGTCTACTATCAACATCATGACTGATGCTGTTTAAATGTATCAACAGCATTTCATCTTCCTAGCAGCAAGTACAGTATGACAGAAGTGGCAGCGGCACTCGCATATTCTGCAAATGTAAATAGCTGGTAATATTGTACCCATTTACTGTGCCAGAGTGGGAAGCACCGTGTGGCAGTACAGTGCTGGATGCCTGGTAAGCCACTAAAGGCTCTGTGTGATGGAAGCATAAGCATCAGTGTCGAGAACGGTTGGTCTCATCTGCGACTCATCATCAGCCAGTGGAGCCCAGCAGGGGGAAAAATGTACACCCAGGGCAAATCTGTAAACACCAATTTAATCTGCATGGAGAAAGTTACTGTCATCAGCTGTGACAGCAAAAGCCTCTGGGCCCCGTCAATGCGCAAAGAGTCACTCTTCTTTCCCCAATATCTCTGTCAAATGCAGACATTAAGCCATTATGGACGTCAAAAATCTGCCATTGAGAAGTTCTTTTCTCTCTGCCAGTCAAAGCTGCCGAGTGGATTCTGCCGGGACACGGTGTAAATGATGTGGATACCCTGCAGTTCCTCCTTTACATTAATTGCTGACAAATTGCTATTGACCTTTGGAATTAGAATTAGAACATTTAGCATTTATCACCATATAATTATTCATGTTTTTACAAGAGCTGATTTGGGATTTTCTTTTTGACAATTATGAGGTAAGCAGTGGTGAGGAAAATTTGCAACCCTTAATGGTCAGATCTTGTTGTAATTAATTTAGGGTCACACTCAGACTTAAGAAGATTTTTCCCATATCTGTAGCTGCTAAAAGTGACTGCGAGTGTAATAGTCATGTTGTTTCTTGGCAGCGGAGCCAGACTAAGGCAAAGTCAACACCAGGGACGATGAACATTTAACAATAATGAGAATTACTAGCGGTCCCTCCCCCGTTTTTCATACCCTAACATCCTGATTTCATGGGTGACACTTAGGGACCCCCCAGGCTCTCTAATGTGCGCTTGGGGACCCATGTGGTAGTCATAGCCAAGGCTTTTTACAAACACAAGGATAAGTGTAGCAGTAGAGAGGAAACTGGGAAATGCAGCATGTTCTTTGAATTTGGGTCAATGCAAATCTCATGCAAACTGAATTTAAAAGCATTTTCTTTAGCTAAACAGTTGTTTACACATAACTAAAGCATCACGTGTCTGGTTTTTCGTCATGTCCTTCCAGTGTTAGCATTCTGTAGCTGATTATCAATGCAAACCTCAAGTTGTCAATGTGACCACTTCATGCTAGCAGTTTTCCTACCACCAGTAGAAACTGATGTCACTGGACTGGTGGCCTAGCATCCACGGTCTGTAATCTGTCAATCTGTTTGGGGTCACCATGTTTGCAATGGCAGGGACTTACACGGTTCAGCTGGCTTGGGCCCAAAGAAGGGAAGGGGGCAGGCTGAGCGGGCTATCGCACTGCCCCCTGGGGCGGCTCCTGACAGACTAGGAACATCAGGACAGATTTGGGAAGGCAATGTCGACGGGGGAGCATGGGAGGGTCCGGCAGCGAGGGAGCAACCCTGCAGCAGGGCAGCTTCCCAGAATTCATTACTCACAGCTAATTTACAAACAAGGGAAAAACCTGGCTGCAGGACAGGCTTCAGCTTGTGGCCTCCTGCTATTGCTCTGCAACAATCGCATGACTTCTCAATCCTAGGTTTCCTTGGCCAGCTTGGGGTAAAATAAAGCATTTGAAACTTCCATACGAGTTGATAGAGTTGAGACGGGAATCGCTTATTTCTTTATCACAGCTCTGTGTACTTTTGCCCGCTCTCAAGAACGGTGGATGTGGGAGCTCACTGTGTAAATCCCGTACAGTATCTGACCTTACAAGATATAGTCTACTCATAAACGTGCATATAAAGTAGGTGATTTGATTTACCTTACCCTGTGTATATGTTCCATCTAATCAAATGCAGTCCTGCAGGTCCTTGATTCACTTTAAAGATGCAAGAGGTTGGGGAACGTCTCCAGGAGAGCCACATATTGCATCACCCCTGCTGCTTTAACCCATTTATTTCATATCGCCAAGCCAAGGCCAGGGATTCCAGCACGGGAGTGGTTTTGCATAGCACTGGGCTAAAATAATTAGATGACACCTTCAGTTGTCTCGTCACCTCCTTTTAACCAAGACATTCATAGCCGCTAATTGAATGAGTTAAAAGGAAGGAAAGCCCAGACAATTTTAGTAAGTCGTATCTTCCATAAACGTTATTTGTTGGGGGGGAAAAATGGTGAATCCCATGCTGTTAAACTCCTCAGGCTTACTGTTGTCGATTTAAAAGGACAGTCAGCTGGACACCCCTGTCCTACTGTGTAATGGTCAGTGACCAGGCCAGCGACCCCTGCTGCTTTGAGTAAATTAACACTGGGCAGGACATTCTCTGTTTTTAAATCACTATACAAATACATGTGCAACAACCTAGGAGGCCAAATGTAAACGGGCCTAAAAAGAAAATACTGTTTGGGAACCCATCATGTATGTAAACAGTAACCATGAAGCTTTATTTATTCTACATATTTTCCTGGGTAGCTGTTGATTGGAAGCTAACTGAGAGTATGTTAAGGATGGTGGAGGAATAAAGTGGCGTCTAATTGAATATTTGCTGTTGCTGTAATGTGCGGTTGCATTACAACTCTATAAAAAGCTGTGCTTTAAAGGGATGGCACTCAATACAACCCTAAAATTGGAGAAGATGACCTTTAAAGTGTAAATAGATGGTCCCAGTATCCACACCGTAACCTACAAAGAAATTGAATTACACAGGGATAAAGCATTATTAGATACCATTTATTAAAAAAAAAAAGGTCTAATTATTGGTGAAGCAGCTTAAGTTGCTTTGCTCCTTAATTGAAGTACATCATGAATGCAGTGGGAATCTGTCCTGGCATGTTCAAACCAAATCTAAATCTTAATTAAATTTTGTGCAAAAGAAAGTGTTAGAGAGGAGCCTTAATCCATTTAAGGGAGGATGGTGAAGGGCTATTAGAGGGTGTTAATTCGTTAATCAGAACTTTGTGTGGCTATCCTTTACTATATTGAAGTCTGCACTATATTTGAACCACACAGCGGGAGGCGTATACAAACAGCCTCTAGCCATTGTGGATGTAGGTGCTGGGCCAGTAAATTAGAAAAAGCCATTGAGTGAAGTCAGGGGAAAAAAGCTCTCATGATGGTGTAATGTTCTCTTTTTCATGTGTTTTTCCCCATTTTCCATCATGTTGTCCTATTATGCCACTCTGTTGATATTTCCTATTGAAATGGGATGATCCTCAAACAAGTACCTAAGACAGGTAAGCCATGAGTGGCCATGGTAACAAAGGCACCACAGGGGTCAAGTTCCTGTGTAAAGCCTTGTTAATGACATCATAATGGATGGAGGACTATGGTCTAACTACTGCCTACAACTTCAAAGTAGGTGAGAGATGGGAGAGAGAAAAGAAGCTTAGAAGACGAGGAGACCTTTCAATGACCACGTCCTCTAATAGAAACACCATCCATCCTCATGACGCAGCATGGCCTCTTGGTCTCATAGCCTCTAACTGCAACACAAATATATGCACAGAAATGCACAACAAAGCCAATTGCTTTTAAGCCCGCAATTGAGTTTTCTAGTCCTAATACAGCTGCTGAAGAAGCAGTGTGCCATTCAGGATGCTTTACTGCCGAAAAAGAAAAGTTGAGGACACATCCTTGACAAAATCCTCTTTTCAGACATAATCCACCTAGCACCATTTTACTTGAGGACTGGAGTGTGTAACATCTGATCTTATCCCGACAGCTATTCAGCACTATGTAGTGCTGGGTTGATTATGTTCCTGGTACACACAGGACCCTTTCACTCCTTAGTGCCTTCCCATCACACCTGGGATAATAAAGAGGATTTAAACAGGTCTGAATAGGTTAACCAGGTGTTGAAACAAATAATGGTTTAAAATTGTAATTAACATGGCTTGAATAGAGCATTGCTCTTGGTAAAGGTCTCCTCTGTTGAATGACTTTGGTATGCAAGGGAACACAAGACTGAAAGGGCCTCGTCTTTGTCACTGGAGAGAATAAGGAACTAATGGGGAATTAAGATCTTTAGAGCCTGTGTGCTTCTGTTATATGGCTTTTCCCCTTTTCTTCAAGGATGTAATGCCACAGTGCATAGTCCTGCCCAGCGAATTAGTTGCACTTCCCCTAAATGTTTAACTGCTGCCAGTGTGCTATGGTAAAATGTAACCTAATTAAAAGAGCATGTGCTTGCTTAAGACCACAGTTATTCCAGAAAACCACAAAAGGCAAGAAAACAAAGATTAAGCAATGTATCCAACACAAACATAACATGTAGTGTTGTTTTTTGTTTTATTAAAAGTAGCTTCTAATAATCTGCATTAAGGATTGTGTCATTATCTATAAATACAGGCATGGTATACAGTGACATTTTCGGCCCTTTCCTAACACTTATACATGGAAAGCATTAGCATTTAAATGGCCTTCTATTCTTAATGTGGGCATTTCATTATAAGCCTCTGGTCAGAAACACATGCTGTCTCTGTAGCCGACATAAATGAAGAGCACAGACGTTGTAGAGGTTTGGAACAAGGGGTTGGCATGCAGTTGTAACTTTGAGAATGAATTTTATTACAGCAGTGAGAAGAACGTACAGTATGTTGGTGTATAATTGGAGTAAGGTACCTCCACGACATTAGAAAGTCAGGTTTTCAGCTTCTCTCGGCTACAAGTAAGTCAAAGCCAAAGGGTCACATTCTGCAAAGTTTCCAAACATCAGCCGTAGAACTTCCACACGGTTCTTCATTTCCTCTGAGTGTTTTGAAGCCCCCCACGGAGAAGGTCCTAATCTTGAAGCATCAAGCAATGAACAGAGAAAAAAGGCTGATTGCAAGTGATTGACAGGCCATGCGGTTACCACAGTAACTCCTTTTTGGCTTTCTATAGAAGTCCAATTCATCATCAGAATTAGATGACTCTAAAAGGGCCTATTATCATAAGGGTGCACATGTGAGTGGCGCAATCGACTACCTGTGAATCGATCGAACTGTCTGAGTCAAGCACTCAACATGTGTGTTTAAAAATAAGGCCAAAGTGTGGGGAGAATATGCCAGATTTTCAGATATTGTGTCGTATTTTACTTGTGCTTGGTTGCTTTGTGTTATATTGCTCTTTTACAACCACTGCTGAGTGTGTGGTGTCTTACTTTTAGGTCCATTCTGTCATTTTATAGGATTATGGATTGCTTGCTTAGAATAGTTTTTCAACAGTAGTCCAGTGATGAATGGGCAGTTTCACATGCAGATGCAGATCATGTCACTGAACTAGTAGTGCAAGAAAGAAAGAAAGGCGGAAACATAGATAAAACAATATACTCATACGTGTAATTTTTTTTTTTATGTGCAATGGCATTTCCACTAGAAAATCAGTTTTTATTACCAAAGTGGAAGTTTTGATGACATAACAGGAAAAAACAGCCATTTCACCCCTGCAGAGGAATGAGTAATGAGTAAACATACCCAAGCTCTGTATCTCGTCATCTCCCCCCCCACACACACACAAAAGTACCAAATGGTGTTATTGGCACAGTGCAGATCCACTGTATAAAAAGGTCATCTACGCTATGATAAAGGAATCTTGTCATCATTTCTTTCAGGATGGCTAACGTACGACTTTATTAACCAGCGGTTGTTGTCTAGAAGTGCCTTTCTATAGGATTCACCATTATATATGCATTTATGCGCACACGCACATTATGGCATTCCATGATGTAGATAAGCACATTCTATGAATTTGTTGATCTGAAAATAAACATAGATGCAGGAAATATCTAAATGTTTGAATGTAGCTGCTATGGACTAACAGATTTTCAGTGGTGAGTGTGTTTATGCGCCTGTGTTTGCATGGTCAGGAAGCAGGCCAAAGCAAGCGTCAGCATCAGCGTCAGTGCTGTGTAGCATCAGTGTGTCAGAGGCAGCGGGGGCCGTGGCACCCATGCAGGCTTCCCATCAGCACAGGGATGGAGCTGAGTCGGCCAGACAGCACCGCGGCACACTCCAAACTTACTTAGTGTAATTAAAGTTGAGAAAGGTTAAAGTTTGACAGTGAGACGAGGCGAAGGGTTCTTTCTCCCAGGCAAGAGACAATATAGGGTACCTCGTCAAACCCGCTAACCGGTGAAGCCCCTGACCCTCCTGGAAAGCAAGGGAGACGCGGTGGAAATGCAGACGCACATCTAGTATCATGATTATGTGCTAGGCCTTGAGAGGAGGGGACAATTGTGTGTACATGTAATTAAATTGGCCAACCTTTTGTGGCACTGCTATTCAGGCAGATACAGGAACATCCATCCGGAAGAAGGAGTGTGTAATAGTCTGTGATCTGTGTCTGGAAGGAGTGTTTGGATATGCTGAGGATTTAATCCTTACAACAAATACAACAAGATGTAGTGTCAACTCTAGAGATACTTGGAATTTAACGGCTTGAGAATAGCACAGATTGGCTTGTCAGCAATTTGAGACAAGATTTGAGACTAAAGACAAAATTGTGTGAGCCAGCCTTTGGTGGTGTTATACAGTATGTAAGTGAAAACAATTTTCTGTTTGCTCTGGCAGCCAAAGGAAGTTAAATGAAGAGCAGTTTATTGATTTCAATGATAGTTTGCAATTAAACCTTTTTTTTCAAAAACAATGGCTCGACGTAGGGATATGTTTCACCATTTATTTTGCTCAACAAAAGAACAAGGAAATGGCTGTCTGTGAAGGCCATAGGAAAACAGAGAAGAAAATAAGCCTCATAAAGTACTTTCTGTACTCTACCAGTAAAAATCCTTTAAGAACAAGAAAAGATGGCTAGAAATGGTTAATATTACAAAGATCAACATTAATAGTACTGTGCTGCTGTGTGTTCGCTTTCTTCCTGCACGCACTCTCTCTCACTCTACCCCCCCCCCCCTTTTTTTTCCCTTTCTCCCTTTCCCACTCTCTCTCAACCCAAACAGTCGAGGCAGATGACCGCCCAACCAGAGCCTGGTTCTGCTCGCGGGTTTCTGCCTTTTTTAAAAGGCAGTTTTTACTTGCCACTGTCACCTAGTGCTGCTCATGGTGGGAATTGTTGGGTCTCTGTAAATAGTCGGTCTAGACCTGCTTACTTGTCCTGAGATTGCTTTATGATATGGCGCAATATAAATAAAAGTGAATTTAATTAATAAATCTGCATTACAGCGATTCACTTACTTTTACATTCATTCTTTTTAAAAACTAAACTTCCAGTCTTGGTGATTGCTCCTCTTGATCATTGACATGTAAAAGCAGGCCTACTCTGTAAGTGGCAACTTCATTGAAAGATAAGTGAACTATACACTAACAACTATAAATCGTGCATTTCTTCAAAGGACTTTCATATAAAAATGCAGAATTTGATATATGCAATCTGCATCATTGGGGTTGAAATGTTAACAGAAAATTGTAAGTAACAATGCCAATTAAAAAAATTGATTAACCTTTTAGGAAAGTTATAGTTTTGCTTTAGCACAATATTATTGAATACAACATGATGGAAAGTCGCGAAAGATCTTGATCTAAAATGTTCTGTAATTATTACGTGCATTTACATCTATTTTGTAGTGCACTTGTAAACATGCATGTATGAACTGAAAATTGCACACTCTTGTGCACATACTGCAGTATGTGTATACACATGCCTACTCATGCACAGGAGTATGAGCGCATATTTACAGCACACATGTACGTGCACATTCAAACACACATGGACCATATTTGTATTCAGTCACACACACTTGGATGCAGACGTAGGAGGAACAATTGCCACTTTGCGGGCAGGGTCTCCGCTCTTTCAGCTTGAAGAGATGGAACACATGTCCCAGCCTTTGTGGATGTCAGGAGCCCATACAGGATGCCCATCGTGTTTTGTTGATGTGTCACTTGCACCCTCTCCCCTCTTGGTGTGGTGAAACCCACTTTCTGTAAATGATAGACCCCTTTGTCTGCCATCAAAAGGACTCTTTTACTCTCCGCCATTCTCGAATGGGTCTTGGCAGCTGTCATGCAAAACCAGTGAATACCATTAGAAATTAATTCACCCAATCTATATGTAATTACATTTTTTTTCCTTATATTCCTTCTCTACTGACCCCCTCCACCTGACACCACATCCCATCATAATTATTGCTCCTAGCAACAACCTATGGCTCCCCACAAAACAAATACACAGCAGACACCTCAAACCATTTGTAAAGTGTGCAGGGATGCTTAATAGAAACATCATTAAAATCATACATTTATTATGCAGACGCTGATGGAGTTAGTTATGTCTGTCCAAACGTCTGCATTACAAATGCCTCACTTGATTAACTGTCAAATTTGATTACAGATGGATTATATATTTAACAGCTGCAGGTAGACTACATCCCGGTGTGTTCCTTTTATGTTTTCTGGCCAGTCATTAGCATATAATTTGCAAGCACATGTATGGGTTGTGTGTCTGTGTGTACATATGCAGAGTTAAGTTGAATTACTGTGTGGACTGAAATAACTGTAAGAATAATTATAGTTAAAATGTTAAAAATAGGTTATAAACGCTAAATGATATACAATGTAAGAGCAACATCAACCAAGAAAATGGTTACAAAGCTAAGTTATTCCAATCCTACGCACACACTCTGAGCTCCAGTAGATTTGAACATGTATTGTGCGAGCTCACACCTTTTTTAAAACGAAGATGTAATGGGTATTTCTTTTTGATGTCTTGTCCTTTAACTTTTTAGTCTGGTGTTTTTTTTTAAATCCAGTTCAGATTAAAACACTTCCCTGTTCAAATTCTCAAGCGCCACCATATAAAGCTCCTAATCTCTATTTCCCAACCGCAGAAAATCCTATTAAGATCACCTTCAGTTTAACACACACATTGTTACAAAATGCAAAATATGCAGCTTCACCGATACACTTTTAATTGAGGGTAAAGTGCCCCCGGTAGATAGATACTGCACTGAATGCAAAAATCATTTGAGTAATTTCGAGAATGTCTGTCAAGAAAGAAGCTCCAAACCACAGATTCTCTCTTGGGAGGTGGGGGCTCCCTCTTGGCTGAGCCACGGGTGGGGGGCACAGGGGTTCCGTGGGGTATCATCGGGTGTCTCACACGAGGTGTCAGCTTGGGAGGATTTGACTGATTAGGTAATATTCCTGCATGTTCTCGTGTAAGCAACATTCTGAGAACTAATTTCCAGGCGCCTATCCCCCTGTAATTCGTGTCCTCTCCATCACTCTTTCACAGCAACTTTCATCTCTTAACATGGCGACTCAGTGCTTAAAGAGCTGTCTGTGACAACAACCTTGATGGCAGTGGCAGGCGTCAGCTTTCTATCACAAAGCCACTTACCGAAGAGGGCGCCCCCCTGGCAGATATGGTGACGCTTAAATTGCCCTCACGTCCGCCATAGCAACCACACGCCGACATGGGAAAAGAGTGTCTAGGCAGAGGTTTGCTACCATTCATCATCATAACCTCCTGTCCCAAAGAAATGACCTCGTAAATGCATCCGGCTCATCTACTAATGAGAGGTTGCTAACCTGTTGTTACTGACTGCAGTGTCAGTTTCCAGGAGTTACGGGGGGAAAAAAGAGTTTCCAAGGTGACCTGTGATTTTCAATGAAAACTGATGTTGAAGATGCCTAAAAATGAAATAAAACTGAACTCAGAATTGATAAAATGCACAAAAACAATTATTTTAACAGCCACAGAGCCACGGTTACAAAAGCTAATGCAATAAATGAACACTTTATAGAACATAAAAGAGCATGTCCGTTCACTTGAAAGCCTCTGAGGACATCTGACAGCCTTTTGATGTACAGTAGCCTCATAGCAAAGCATCCTTGACTCCTCAAATAAATATGGATTGAAAGATTAAACATGGCACATCATTTGAAATCCTCACATTGCACTTTGCTTTGCTGAATTATTAAGATACAATTACCCGCCACATCTTATATTCACTGCTAAATAAAGCTCCTCACACCCTTCAGTACCTGCAACCCAGTGAAAATTACTATAGATGATTTCAGCAACTGTGTATATATAATTCTGTCCAATTTATCCAATGGTAATTGAACAGTAATCATAGCAGTCATTAGTGGATTATCTTTTGTAAGGAATGAAAACTGTCTTAGAAATAGCAAGTACAGCACTTGGCTGTAGACATAGATATTATGGGGGATGGGAAGGTAGTTAAGCTTTCTTTAAAGCATAACAGCTTTGGTGAGAATAGATGAGCCTTTTATTTATATGATTTATGATTCGTGGATTTCAAGAGACGCTAAACCCAATTTCTGGACCCCTCTTTCAAATAAGCATTTGTTGATATAAACAGGATGGTGGTCAGCCATCTGTTTTTAAGATAAACGTGTGATCAAAGGGCATAACAAAATGTGTAAGGGTCTTTTTTTCCCTCCTCCTCCTCTTCTTCCTTTTTCTTTTCTTTTTTTTCTTCTTCTTCTTGAAGGACAGTTTAAAGAATGTGGAGCGGTTTCCAGGGGATACGAATGAAAAGCTTTCGGAAATGTGGGGAGGAATTGAGCTGAAGGGTCAGCTTCTGAGAGAAATTCCCCCGTAGCTTTTGGAACCATGTGAGGAATCACCAGGGTTCTTCTTATCACACAAAGGAAGGGAAAGATGTGGTAATATTCAGTTACGGTGCTCCCCAGTCCTCCTTTAATGAATGTTGTTTATTAATAAAAGAGACAGCAACACACTGGCGCCCCTAGTCGACCTTTAACCCCTACTGTGTCCCCTAAAATTGCTATTATTGTTGCTACTATTTGCCATTTCACTCTCCGAGGGCTTAACATTTGGCTTAAGTAGGCTGTTTAAATAGCATATATACATTATACATAAACAGAATATAGTCTCTACTGTAAGAGACCACTGCAAAATGATCAGTTTTCTGGTTTTACTATTTATAGGTATGTGTTTGAGTAAAATGAACTTTGGAAAATTTGGAATGGTCTTAATTTTTTCCAGAGCTGTATGTATGTATGAAATTCAGACATTAGTATGTATGTGTATATATATTTATATATATCTTTACTAACGTTGGCTAAATTTTAGTTTCTATTTTTGCGTCTTTAAGTAGAGCTGCAAAAATTTGTTTATTAGTTGATTGTTGTTGATTGACAGAAAATTAATAGGAGCAACCTTTTGGATATTTATTTCTGTAATTTATCAAGCAAAAGGGCAAAAATTGCTCTTCTTGTCTTTATTGTAAACTGAATATGTTTGAATTTGTGGTCAGACAAAACAAGACATTTGAAGATGTCCCCTTGGACTCATGAGTGGACTTTCTGAATCAAGAAAATGATCAACACATTAATCTTTGTAGTAAAACCTCCAATAAAATATTTCCATTTCTTTCAAACTTTTCATAAGTTACATTATAAAATCAGCAGGAATTTAAAGTTTTGCATGCTTGCACACACAGATTCTCAGCTTGTTTTGTCAACCTAAAACGGACAACTTCTTCTCTGATGCTAGTTCCAGCTGGAGGCTTTTCAAAGCCAAGTTCTCGATTACAGACGAATGGTTACAGGTGGAGAGCTGGAGAGTCTTTTGCCTTCAGCGTTTCATCCAGCCACTACAGTAGGAGTCTGCACCCTCTTACACACACAAAGGATTAAAGAGGTGAGAGACATCTGACGGAACACACGCCAGCCACACTCTTAACATATAGATACACACACACACAAAGGATAAACTTTGAATTAAGACTGCAGATGTCCACAATATGGACAAAAGCTACATCTCATTTAAACCTGCAGATTATAAATCAATTCATAATTTGGCTCAGATGCTTTTTTTCTCTCTGTCTTAAACATGTCTGCATGATTTGTGGGAAAGGTGTGCCCACTAGAATTTGTGTTGGCAAGGTTGATGTAAAGGGCTACGATTGCATAAGCTGACCACAGTGTTCGCAGTCACCTTAGCAACAAATCAGTCTGAAGGAGACGTGCTGCACCTTTGTTGCAGGGAAAAACCTATTTTATTATACTTTTGGCTACACACCCTCCTGGATATTTATATCTAAAACAGGAAGTTGTCCTCAGCCTGTGATCTTCTCATTATTGGTATGTTGATCATTCTTACCCGACTGCCCTCATTAAGTCTGACAATTCATGCAGTGATTAAAAATTGGAATGCTGCAACAACAGTGTAAGCATTAGGATCAGTGACTGCCTTAACTCCCAGTGACAAGAAAAGCCTGGCCAACGACTCCTCTCCAGTCAGTGGGAAAACTTCAGCCTGGCTGCCTTCTGCCGATTCAAAGCGACAGCTCCTGAAAGTGTAAGCGAGACTGCAAGTCCAGCGAGGGCTTCTGGGGTGGGGGTTGGTTTTTCCACTTCTTGCCTCTATTATTATCTGGGTTTAATCAGCTACAATAAAAAAGGGGAAAAGGCTTTCCACAAGCAAGCACTGCAGCGAAGCTACCGCTCCAAAGCATTGCTACCACCTTCAATAGAAAACGCTGTATGAATGCCTACACCATATGCTGTTTTTGCAGTCTGCGCCATAACAAATATTCAGGCCGACAGTTGCGAAGACACCAAGCCAGCTTTGGTGTATCGTCGCTTCCTCACTGCAAGCGTGAGTGAGAAAACATGGCATTGAGAGAACGGAAAAGATCTCTTTGCATGATCATCGTCCAAGTTCAAGGACTCTAATTAATCATTTCTGAAGGCAACTTCACAAGTTGGACAGTGTGCTGACGTTTTAGCACAACACAAATACACAACGAAAACCAAAAAATTCGCAAAGTTTAAAATACATCTACATAGACATGGAATGAACGATTAAGCGTTATATCTCAAGTATTCTTATGTATTGGTGCCTGTTCATAATGGGTCAGTGTTTTGTGTCGCTCTCACAAAACACTGATAGATTTAGTGTCCAGTCCAGTGTGGTCTTGCTCAGTTTGTGGGCAAAGGTGATAGATTGTTGGTAAAGAGCCAGCGGATAGCAATGTCTCCACCCATATGCTTGTGATGGCAGGAAGCAACTGGGCGAAGGCACAACACGTGCCAGCCAGGCTTTGGCCTGCCACCAGACCCTGTCATCACCCTCACCTGCTGGGAGCAGAAGGCTCCATGCAACTATTAAAATCCAGGAGCTGGAGCCCTGAACCAGAAAATGTTTTTTTGAAGAATATTCAATATTTAAATATGCTTTAGATGTTAAACCGGAACAGAAAAAATAAACATTTTTAAGGATATGTGGTGAGGATGTCTTGAGAAAAATAAGGTTAGATCATATTAGTTCTCTATTTAAAATCTCTTTTAGTATGTCAGCAATAACAATCTGTCAAATGTGCAGAGTAAATGACTATCACGCTAACTTATGTCATTCTACTGTAAAAGTGCAAGTAGAAGATCGATACATAATCTTTTCTTGACCATATTGAATTTGTCTTTTTTGATGATTCATGGAAATCGGCATCATCTGGTCATAATTGAAAATATAGGCTTGTTTCACTGCCATTTGTAAACATTACAGATGTAAACAATGTTTCAACAGCATGAAAAAGCATAAATAACTATAAAATAACTATCTAAACTTTAAACAAATTTTTAACATTTGTCTAAGATGAGATAAGATAATCCTTTATTAGTCCCTCAGTGGGGAAATTGCATTGTTACAGCAGCAAAGGTCATAGTGCAAAACAGAGCAACAAGTAGTAAATAAGTATAGCATGCAAAAGAAAAATGGAAGGTAAAAAAAAAATTATATATGTATATACATACAAAAACTCCAGAATTTACATTATTGCACATATGAATATCAGTATTGCACATTGTGTGAGTTCTCAGTTCTCAGTTCGGGATGTGTGGACTACTGGGAGCAGTGCAGATTGTAAAGGCTGACTGCAGCAGGAGGAAGGACCTGCTCAGTAGTGTTCTAGTGTGTTTTGGTCTTGTATTAGAACAAGAATTCAGTGCATTCAGTTATTTTTCAAACATGGTTGGAAATTGTACTAAAGGCTGGTGGACTGCGTGGCTCTACAATAATACCACAGGACCAAATTTAAGGGGCTTATTTATGATTATCTCGTGTGAATTTGAAAATCTAATTCAGTCCAGGTCAGAAAACTGGGCTGAGTAAGCGAGACTTTAAAAGCTGAGATATTTCAGTGCTAATACTCAAAGCAGCAGTTGATGGCAACTTGGCTTTCTCGTGCTAAAGGACCAGATAAAAACAGGGTGCCATTCCTTATCAAAAACTTCAGTCACTGACCTTCATACAGTGACAGACACCAATTAATGATGAAATCACAGCGCAGGGATCTATTAAAACAGAACTTGCATCTAAAAACAGAGGAGGCAGGGAGTGAAATAAAAGGCATATCTACTTGTGAGAACAGACACCTCTAAACAGTTGCAAGACAGCAGTGAATAATGGACAGCCTCATACTTCACTTCCACATTTTATGTACTTAATTAATGGTACTTGCTAAGCATAGTGGCTTGAAGTTCACTGCAGAGTCCTCAGACATTTTGCATTCTTATTTCTCTGTGTCAGTGTTTTTAATTATATGTTGGCAGGGCTTAAGATCTCATTAAATTTGAGAGTATCATTTGGATGCTTGAAAGACAGCTTAGTGTCACTCAGTGCTATGGTGATGGATATAATAAATCCTATGCTTTACTAATCCCGTGATGTTAAATTCATTTTCCAAACCTGCAAATAAATCGCAGAAGACAACCCTCTGAAATGCGTAATAGCAGATGTCACAGCATTCACAGACAAGTTGGAATACCCTTATAAGTGTCAGATAACGACAGAGAAGTCAAAAAAGAGAGAGTAAGGAGGAAACAGATTGTCACCCTGCGCCCTCCAAAGTAAGATCGCTCACTTGTCACCACTGTCGGCATGTCTTGTAACATTCAGCCGGCACTTGGCAATTCATATTGATACTCTTTTTCTGACTATTGTCAGCTGACGGCTCATTTTTAACACAAACCTGGATACTGCTGCTGCTTTTAACCAGAACGTAAATATAGATTTATTTATGTATTTTTAACGTGTCTGTTTTACACCTCTTCTCTCTGCTCTACTTAATGTTCCATCCTCTGCATTAGACGCAGAAAGTGCAAAGACCAGATCCAGGTGATCTGGATTCCTTCTGTGGATGCACTTCTGTGGGAATGTGCCAAATGTAGTAGATTTATAGGGTGGTTATGATGCATTTTGCTGGAATATAATGCATTTTTAGTAGAATTAAACTTTATTTTCATTTATGTTAACATTTGTACATTGATTGACTGAACTACTAATAATATCTTTAAGACAAATTATTTTTTGAATGATCAGGTGTTTCTTGGAGTAGGAGCCATAGTATGTACAAGAGGCAGGACATCTTGGACATTGCTAATAGAGCAGATTAGGCCAGACCCACTGCTCATTCACTCCGCCATTACTAGCATAACACACCTGAATCGCCAATCCAACCGAGTTGCATCCGCATCCGAGTTGCATTGTGGGTAATGTAGGTGCCAGGTTTTGACAATTACTTTGTTAAAAATTCTTAGAATTAGTTCTGCTCCTACGACCGGCTTCCAAACTAGTTGTGCTGTCACATAAACATGCTTCTATGTACATGCCGTAAACTCGCCTCTTCAGCAGATAAGTGTCTGTCAGTCTTGTAGTGTCGAACTTTGCACATACGTCATTCTACACGGTGAAGGTCAAACATCCAAGTGAAGTAAACTAAACTAAAAACACATTTTTGAGTGGAAAGGGACTTTAAGTCTTCTTTTCCCTCTTTGGCCAGACCTGCACTATAAATATGCTGCGCAGCTCTTGTAAAAATAAAAACACTCTGCTAAATAGCTTCAGATGCCATTTTGTGCTTGATTGCTGCTTGGTCAACCTTACATCAAAGCTGTTCAGTTGTTGCAATTTTTCCAGTAAAACAATGAACCTCACCTCTGTCTGCCAGCATCCTTGAACAGACATTTCAGCTTATTATCCATTTGTTAAATTGAATGAAAGAAGCAGAGAGAGACCTGTGCCCGAAGAGTGCAAAGCAATTAAAAAAATCAAACCTGATTCCCCAACATCTGTCCAGTCGCATTTGAACATTTCCGGGTTTCCTAATCAGTGAACGGAATAAGATTAAGGGATTGTACTCATTGAGCCAAGCTCAGTGTTCACTTTGAAATGAATGAAGACTCAACACGTAATTACTCCACCTGGTATTGACACCGGACGATGACTCTTCCACTGACCAGACTGGCGTAAGATAACATGTGGTATCCAAAACAGGGCACTAATTTTGAGGCTGCTGTTAATATCTAAGATGAATTTTAATATGAAAATGGACTCCTGAGAAATTATGCATTTTTACTGTATGTATGGATTTTATATTCCTCCAGCAGGTCCAGAGGTAGCAAGAGGGGGTAGAGTGATTACATAATGACCTTGACATGCTAATCGTGGTGTAATTACTGTAGTTATGCATTTACCTCTTAATGACTTCATTTTCAAGTAAGATGCTAGCCCTAAAAATCAGAGTAGATGTTATGAAGTTTTGTAAACTCCCAATATTTTTATTCATACAATTCTTGTGAAACAGGCAAGTCTTCGGTCCAATAAGTATCTTGCATCTAGATTATTTTTTGTGTCTTGTGGACGATACAACATTGGCACAACCAAGGTGCGGCTCAGTCCCTGCATCTATTATTATTTTCCAGGAAAGCTTTCACACCCATTTTACATCAACTAAGGACAAGTGGAGCAATTACTGATGACAGACAAGATATTATTATTTTGTCAATAAAATAAAATAATGCTCCGATCACCAGAGTGAAAGCTGGTCCTGAGTGGTTCCTTTTGATGTGTTTTTTTTATTTTTATTTCAGATTTTAGGTTTGCGTGATCTTTGCTTTCCTTTTTATAATAAGAGACTACCACATTAAATTTAGACCCATGTACGCCAAGAAATTATGAGAGCGACACCTTGTTATACCCAATTGATGCCCATCTGACACTAAATATACTAGAATTAGAATAGATAAAGTGTTTGTTCAGTAACAATCGCAAACCACACCATCCCTCTTCCCAATGAGACTTTGGTGTAGTATCCATTTCGAAATAGATAACGATCCCCTGCTGTTTGTTTGTATTTTCAAACGGTCCTATATACGTAAGCGAGCGTTTTCTCTCAAACTCCAAAATTAGATCAAAACAATATAAAACACACAATCCCAGAGCCAGTGGTCCAGAAATGCAATGACATGTTTTTCTCATTCCAGCATTAATGAAGTTCATTCGTAACAGTTTAGTCTAATTCGTACAAATTGAAAGATGGGCTCTGCATTAGCAGCAGTGAACAAGTACAATGACAACTTCATTACCATAAGTAGAACAGTGCATCATAAAAAGCGTATTAAAAATTGCTCCCCAAATTGCCATATTAGTTTCTTTATGGCGTAATTTCTACACTACATGGAGTAATAGAATATTTTCTTTACCCTCCAGTGCATATTAAACTCACTTATCTTCCCCTATAAACTCTAGGCAGTGTGAATTTAATGGTGAAATAGGGAAAGTTGCCCATTTTCTTTCCATGCAAATTTATTTACAATGCAGAATTGACACTGGCAAATGCTTTAGAGAAGCAAATATCCATTTAGGAGTTTGTCACAACATTTCTTCTTAAAACGCCTATGAATAGAGTGAAATGGTATCAACACGGGAATGACTGATAAAGGATGGAAAGGGTGTAGCATGCAGCTCCGTGGCTTAAAGGATAGGTCAGGTTTGGATGGATGAGGCTGGAAGTCAAAGAACGCCAATAAATTAATGATAAATGATTTAACTCTGATTAGAAATATTGCTATTTTTCAGTGTTGTCAGTGGAATAAAGGCATCAGCACAATGGACTAGTTACTGCCTTTTTCATAATTGAGGGTAGGCCTTCTAGCTGTGCCCCACAGCTTATCATTAATCAAGCTGAATGAAGCAGAGGCAGCGTGACAGCTTTGGACAGCATTGGATGGGGAAGGCACTTTTTCAGGTAGCAGGGCGAACCTGAGAGTCATTCATCCACTACTCAAGCACATAACCGTTTCCTGCCAGTGTAGCTTTTATACACTTGTTCCCTTATCATTGTTAATTGATTGCATAGTTTTGGATGTTATGGAGAACGAACATATGCTGTCTTTAAATGAATGAAGGACAAGTTTATTGCTCAATCCCTTTTGGGTCTATTGTGGGACCGGATTGCATTGTTCGTTACCATCAAATCCCTGCTGCTACCAGCTAAACTGCTGAGCCTCCTGAAACATTTACATTTCATCTCAACTGCCAGAGTCATCTCAAAATCAGGAAATCCTTCTGTTTTTGATGAAAGAAAATACCCTAAAATGTTAGTTTAACTTGTTGGTTTAACTTTTGAACCATGAAGTAACAGAAAGGCAGTAAATCTTCAAGTTGACGCTGACAGGCTATACTAACTGGTTTGTCACAAAAAAATCAATAGGCTGGTGGAGAGGCAAAGCCCATTATTGTTGAGAAAGATGTTCATTAATTATGTCATTTAATTGGATTTAGGCAGGTGCACAATGAACACCTCAGCCAGGGTGGTCAATGGTGGGAAAGGCCTGAGCGTCACTCCTCTCTTTTTCTATTAGGAACCAGCATGTCCCCTGTCTCCTGGAATTGCTGTGCTCTTTATTGATTAATGACCCTAATTTATTACTGAGAAGAAGGCTGTGAGTTGTGCTAAATGTACAATTAATCAACTTTCAGCATCAAGTTATGAGGATCTGCGTTGAAAATGCCAGCAGGAACGCAGGAGACCAAGTGGCTGTTTTCCCTCGGCTCCTCTGGCAAGAAGTCCAAGGTGCTGATTTTAACAGGAGTTAAGAGTCTTTCATTGCTCTAATACCTCCTGTCCCCGTATGACAAATGTCTTTGTGAGAAACTGAACATAATTCCTTTTGATGGAGTGACCGCCATGTTCTTGTCACAATTCACAGTCAAGCGAACTAGAATAATGAAACACCCGTCCACACCCTTGAAGACCATCTATTCATTTCAGAATAGGGGCGGAAAAATGCCTGCAGCTCCAAATATATCACAGATAAATCAACAATATTATATTAATCTGAAAACGGATGAGAGGTTAAAGAACTGGAGGCAAGGCTACAATGAATTTCAACTCTCTCAGGTCTGTGCAAGGCTATTATTTCCCATTGAATTGAGACATTTATGACACTTTAAATCCAGCTTTGTAAAAACTACAATTGATCATAATTTCCAAATGCATTGCCTAACATCCTACAGCTAGTAGTTACTCCAAATGCATTTGAAACCTTCAAAAGAGCTCTAGTCTTTTTTTTCCGCAGCTGTGTTATGATGTATTAAAATTCTAAGGATTTTACAATTAACCTCTTAAGCAGGCTGAAACTCTCGGGGGGTACCACTTAAACTGTCCTAATTTAACTGTAAAGGTTATAACTCAAGAAATCACCACAATCCTTGGTCTTATTATTTATGAAATAATTAATTTTGTATTACCTTGTTACCTGTGTTGAGGTGGAAGTTAAGTGTAAGACTTTTGTGCAAGAGTATTGCTTTTTGTTTCAACTTTCATCCAACTTTAACATAAAACACCTTTTCAATTGCATTTTTGCGCTTCATTTTACGACATTTAATATAAAATGCCAAACTTTGAATGTACCTTTGCCCAGTTAGACCCGTGATCCCGTACTGCCTTGGAGATGTACAGTTATAGCTGCAGTCATTCTGAGGACCCAGACAGATTTTCAAGGCAAAAACCCATTTGACTGTCATGGGAGTGTGAAATCAGTTACCAGTCATTACAAGTTTTACATCTACAGTTGCTTTGAGAGTTGTTCACTAGCATAAATATTCATTGGACTGTCCCAGACTGCTGAAGTAAAATACATGAAATTTTTATGAGTAACCATTTCTACAAGCCAAGAAGCTAATATTAGTCATGTTGAAATGCTGTATTGATGAGATGCGTTATACCCTCATTGTGGAGAACAACTGGGCTGATTTTAAACTTTGTAGTGAAAGTTCCTTTGTGTTTTGATGTTGAGTAGTGGTTTGGTTTTGTCTGCTGCACGTTGCTGTATGGCAGCGCTCATTTTCGTATCCTCGTGCTCGTAGTTATTTTGGTCCAGAACGTATTATTTGCATTGATTTTGCAAGATGCAGAAATGTGTCACTAAACACATTGCATTGTTTGTCTATAGAGCTGAAACGATTAATCAGTGAAAAGCGACAGATTGTTAACTTGCAGCTATTTTGGTGATTGATTAATTCAGCATGTTCCAATGTGAGCATTTGCTGCTTTCCTTCATTTCATATAATTGTAAACTGAATATCTTCGGGTTTTGGACTGTTGGTTGGACATTTAAAGACATCACCTTGGGCACTGGGTAATTGTGTTGAGACATTTTTTCACTATTTTGTGACGTTTCATAGATTAAAGTAATCAATTTTATTGAGAAAATAATTAATTATTGATTAATTGATAATGAGTTCTTGTTAGTTGAAGCCCTAAGAAAATATCACATTTCAAAGACTGACAGAATGCAGCTTGCCAATGTAATCAATTACGTCTCTAGAGGTAAAAGCTCAAGGTTAAAGGTAATTGTAAACATGCTGCTATCTAGCTAAGATCTAGATGTATATTCCCTTATGGCAAGCCCTGGTGTCACAGACAGAAACAAGGTCAGAGGAAGCATGGTAGCAGTCAGAAATCACAGGGGAAATGTAAGCTGTATTCCCCATACTGGCTCCACAGTACAACATGACAGGAAACAAGCTGATCTCTGATGACTCCTTCAAATGATGCGGAATTATTCTTTTTTTTTTTTTTTTTTTAAAGGACCGTAACCTTCAAGCTCATTTTTAATTTCCTGTGCAGCGATCACGTTCAGAATACTGGCAGGTGCGCCTGACTCTAAAACCGCCTGCAGCATGCATGGCTGAGCTGCGAAAAAAGCAATGTCCCATGATGATCAGGGACAATCCACTGGTTTGTCAAAACCTGGCAGAATCTCTGGCTGCAGCAATAGTACCTTGTTAGATTGAGGTGCTCAATCAGGGGAGTGCTGGAGTGCCCGGCCAGGTTGAGAGTGGTGATTACCGGGGCACGGCTGTCCAAAACCGCTGAAATGCTCCACCTCTCCGCAGGAGGCCCTCTGACATTCAAGCCTGCATTTTCTGAATCAGTCTTGAGTGATTAGGGCAGCGACAGGCAAAAGGACAGATCAAACAATTATTCCTCCTCACCCTCCTCTCCTATCCTTTTGACATGTGGCAGAGCAGGAAGAGTGTAGCTCAGAATTTCTACCTTTTTTTTTAAAGAATATTTTTTTGGGCCTTTTTGCGATAGAGACAGCTGTAGGGAGACAGCGGGGATGACATGCAGAAAGGACCTGGGCTGGACTAGAACCTGGGCCGCTGCAGTGAGGACTCACCCTACATGCTACACAAGGTAGCCCACCATTTTTAATCAGTCCTAGTATAAATAATATTGAGTTGGTTTTGTCGGTTTTAGTTTTTTTATTCAAAAATGTACTTGTTTTTTATTTGAAATAAGAAAACATCTGTTGTTCAAAATCATTTTTGAAGGGACAGAACACACACATCCTTTGATGTGAAAGGTCGGCTTTTTTATTAAAACATGACCAAAACAAATGGAAAAGAAAATCCATTTATTAGCTGCAGCACTGTGAGGTGTACATAAAACTGTTATGCAAAAGCAATATGCCACTAATCCCTTTGTATGGGGTCTAAGTAAGCTAATTCAAATGCTGAGTATTAAAACCAGGAATACATGTCACTGTTGCAGTGCTTGTTTTTATAACCTGCAGCTCCCAAAAAAATGAACCACATGACTGTACAGATCAACAAAAACTCATATCCCTCAGCATTATGAATAATATTTACATAATATTTAACTGCACTGCTCCCTCTATTGTTGTTAGCTGCTGTGCCGTCTCAGCTGCAGGGACATACAGCAGCAAAAATTAGTTGGCGTGAACCGAGGAGAGGGAGTACAGTATGTGTCAGAGCACAAGAGGGCAGTGTAAAATCCCTCTGACAGTCATCCATCCGACTAACTTGCCTCCCACCTGAAACAACAGCCATAAAACCTGTTGTAGGCTGCCAATCTCCAGTGGCTGTTTTCTTCCATGAAGCACAGGCCTGAGATCTGATTACAGAGGGAAAACCGGACCACAGTCTGCTTACGAGAGACGGGGGTGACAGTCTTGTTTGACCGTTCAGCAGGGACTCCACTTTGATCTCGGAGGAGGAAACTTTCCATCTGCATGAACGTGTTTTCAGACATAATAACAAACAGCATTAGCAAATTAATAAAAGTGAGAAAGGAACAACATATCCTCATATCACCTCTGCTAATGCTGACATCATTCTTTGAGAACATTAGTAAGGAGGAGATTATGGGTAATGAGTTGAGAAATGTAAAATTCAGGGATTGTTCAGAGCGTAGCTTTCTGTGAATGATTTTTGCACTCTGCGGAGCACTCACGGAGATGATACATGAATACAGTGCACCTTGATACTGTACTGATATTATCTTCAGTCATAGCTTGAACGTGCTGCAGACACCAAATGCTAAGTGGCTAACAGCACAGCGTTTGGGTGAACTAATCCTGGGAGAAAATTATACTGCGTAGGTTTAATCATGTAGAGAAAGAAATTTATAGTAGCAATAAAATGTCACAGGAAGATCGGCATCAGCGAAAGCACACTAAATCATAGTCCTACTTGCAACTAAAGCGGAATGCAAGAAGCATACAAATAAATGTGCATATCTTTTATATTTTCAAGTATCATACATTGTGTCCTGTGTGTGATATTGCAGCTGTATTCCAACTTGTAGCCTTGAAAAGTGGCCTGGCGCTTCAAAGGCTGAGGGATTAGTTTTTTTTTTTATCCCATAATTAATATGACTGAGGAGAGAGTGACAGCACCTGAAAACTGGACAGAGCCGCCAGTATCCAGCTGTGGCCAGAGAGCACCCCACTACCCACAATGCACCACAGGCCAACTCCATCAAAGACACAATGCCATGTCTTCAATGAATAGGCTTATGCCTACCTTTCTTTTTTTTTTTTTTTTGCTCACAATGAATCCAAATTTCTGGTTTGAAGACCAACACACATGTTATTTGTCCAAATTAAAATTAAGAGCTTCACTGTCCTGTTGCTGCTTTAAATTTATTCTCGGGAAATTCTTGACATGTTCTTTGGCCTTTAACCCTTCAGGGTCATTTTCGTTTCCCACCAAGTAGCAAATGAGGCGTCTTTTGAAGCTGCGTTTTCAGTTTATTAACATCTAAAACTAAAAACTATTTTTTTTTTAATCATTATGTGGCATGCAATGATATAATTAGTCTATTATTATTTTAAGGACATTTTTAAATGGAAAAACCTCACTCAAGTCCTAAATAAACAGTTTTCCCTTTTTTATGTCATGCACTGTACTGTATATTCCGAATCTGACATGTTCTCCTCATACTAGTTATCTCATGCCAGAATACAGGTGAAAGGTTACATTGCTTTCAGAGGGAATGCTGATTTGAAATTGCCAGCAGTTATTTTGGAGAAATCCCTGGTTGCTTTGAAGTCTGCACCCCACTGAGTGTCCTAACTTTGACACAGAGAGCCATGGCTGCTGCTATTTATACATCTTGTGGGAGAATAGGTTTCCCCCACGTAACAGACTTTTTCCTTTTTTTTCCCTCTGAGGCTATCCCTAGAATTCAGCCATGCCACAGAATTGGGTGTAGGATAGTTGAGTTAGTCCGATAATCGCAAGATGTACAAACCATCTAGTTTCAGTGGATCATACATGCTGTTGTTTTATGATATTTTTACTGTTGTTGAGGATTGTAGGTAGGTCCTCGCCGACTTCTATATAGCAAAGTACCAGGGTCACAGTCAGAGAGTCCAAACCAATGCATCTCTTACAATTCTCACAGTCTATTGATTCTCCCTCTGAAATTTATGTTGCTTTTCAGTGGGACCCCCTGCTGTGGCCCTCACTGCCTCCCCCACAGGAGGGTCACGGTGACACAAGAGTGTTGGGCCAGATGCCGAGTGATCCCCTCCGATGCACCTCCACTTCGAAAAGCCACATCCATTGCCACTATAGGACAATCAACCTAGGCCTCATTGAAATACCGCACACACCAAACCTGAATCACCAGCCTTGCCCGGTCTCCTGCTTGCAGTTTTTATTTTTATTTTTTTACTCTATCAACAACAGCGAGTGTAAATCTCCAGAGCAAATGCTCAGAGAAAAAAAGATTGGAGAAGAACTGGGAACGATGAAGAAGGGGAAAGTAGAAAGAAAGGGGGGGAAAAAAACACAAAACAACCCAGCTGGTCCACCTTTGCCACTGGAAGCCAGTGAAGTCACCCTGTGTTTTTGTGAGGGTGCGTGTGAACAAAACGGTCTTTGAAGTTGGGTTACAGCACTGTACTGTGGCATCACTACGGCCACTACTAAGCCCCCGCAAAAATGTGCTGGGTGATTATAGAAAATGCTATAGAATCCAGTCATAAATCAACTAAATTTTCATGCAAATGGCCTCCTCCGTGGGGCATTTATGTAGTGTGTGTATAGCAGCATCAATAGCGCATAAAAGGCACATTTTGGCACTTAAAAGAGAAATCATTGAGACATCACAGCCCAAATGCACACAGAACCTTCAAGGTCAAACACTGCAAAATAATAAAACACTGACACACAGAGAGACACTCACACAAACACACAATTGGGAGGTACAACAAGACTGGAGAGTCGTTAAGGCTTTTATCTTCTGCTTGAAGGAGAAAGATCCACCCGACATCCCAGAGGGTACTGATCAATCACGGCCTGACTGGTTCAAACTGTTTGTGCTGGATTCCACATCTATCACCATCCGATGGAGCTCTGTGTCCGACTACAGCACCCAGAGAAAAAAAAAAGAGAGCACTTTCAATTAGGGCATGGCGAAATAGATTCACACCACTTGATTTATAGTGCAAGACTAATTACACAAGCCTTTTTTTTTGCCTAATGCGAGAGGAGCTGAGACTTAAAGAGGTTGTTGTCTTATGTTAAATGGCAGGCAGTGATATAGACGAGGGCTGCAAGACTGCATGTCCTTTTAGAAAAGCTCTTGATAATGACATGAAGGATAACAACGGACTGATCTTCTTTGAGTCAAAAAAATATTTAAAAAATACTTGTCATGTAGTGATTTTTCCTAATTTATTTGAAGTGTAAGTTTTGTAAGAGACTGTGTGGAAGACTTCATATTTACAGAGTTCAATTCTATTCCCTTGCCTTTTTTTTTTTTTTTTTTTTTTTTAAGAAGACGACCTTTGATGTAATGTAAACATTAACAAACCTGCATGGAAAACTTTCAGTTTCAATGACAGCTTTTCTTCACTTTGCATGAGTGTAGATTATGTCATTTCTTTAAATGTTGCCACTAGCCTATACCTCAGGGGAAGATGGGAAGGCTTAACAATAGGTACAAGCTACAGGCAGAGTGCTGGGGCACGCTGCACCTCATGAATATCATTAGCTGTGAGCTGAATTTGTATTACTTTGGGATTACATCTAACCCTGTAATGCAACCTGATTGTGATTGCGAACTGAAAATATGTAGTAACATAATCATATGTAAAGCAAATGTAAAAATACAAATCACGTTGTGGCATTAAAACCATCCCAGTTGGTTGGTTCCTGGAAAGAAGGCAGGGAGTCTGAGTTTCTTTTTTTTTTTTCTCATAGGACCATTCATATAGAATAATTGAATGCTGTACGTAGTGTAAATGCACATAATGAAACAAGAATAACTGCTACATACACATGTGAGATGTCTTTATTGCCTTAGTACAAACAACTTAAAAACATTTCACTATTCAGGTAAATGGTAGCAAAACAAAACCTCCATGCTGCTTAATTTTACCAAGAAATGTACCAGATGGCTTTTACAACTTAATTTATCCACTAAGTACACAATTATCCACCTACAACATTCCACTCTTGTAGTTAACACTCTGTAATCGATGCTTTCAGGGTACAGTTGGTCGTGTATTTTAGTCAACCTATATACCTTAAATGGAATCCTCTCCTAATGAAGGCGTTCTTGTGTTTACGAGCTTAGCTGCAAGGAAGTTGGTTCATAACCTGTGACATCCCCTTCAACCGAAGACACTGAATCCCACAGAAGCAGAGGTGGCAGAAGCTGTAGAAGCTGGGTGTCAAGTTGGGAACACTAACGTGATTCCTGAACATGTAACTTATCGCTCACAGATCCTTTTAAACCATCAACAATTATGTGGTTTGCTTTCCTCTTTGAGATAGATTCCGCATCAAACACAGCATGAAGGAGCAATTGCATAGCATAATAAGCAAACGTTGTCCATGTATTTATTAGGCAGAATTACTATTACTCCTAAACAGAGAAGAGAAATGCATTAACACTAAATACAGACTGTTGGTTTGGAATTTCTGGTTCTTAAATGATAATCTCGCTATAATGTGATTTATAAAATCAGAAAGCCTCAAACATACAGTTTCAATATCCAGATTAATTCCATTAGCTTCACCCAATTCTTCCAATTGCAACTTGAGTTTGAAAGAACATCGCTGACATTTGAAGTTGCAAAAAGGTTTGGGTTAAAACTCTGCGCCGACACTGACACGAGGTTCCACTCTGATTGAATGTGAGAGCTGCTGATCAACCCGCAGTTAAGGCCAACCGATCAGGACGGAGGTGTCACTTCAGAGCTTAGCTGGAGGCGTAAACGCCACACTCCTCCTTAAGAGAGATGAAAGAATGTTCCGCTTGATACGAACCCTCCTAAACACTTTGACGGATGTGATCGAACAACCCCCCCCCCCCCCCCCAAAAAAGACGGTTAGTGACAACAGATGATCAGCTCAGGTAAAGCACCATCTCGCATGTCAAAGTGCTATACATTGCAACTCATCGTAAAAGCGTGCTTTCAAAGTCACTACTAGTCTGCAGCTCGACAGATTTCCTGCCCATGTGGATATGTGGCGAAGTCACGGATGTCTTGGAGGTACAGGTGATAATAGGGCCTTAATCACCCTGCTGGTTCTGCTTGTCCCTCTCAGTGTCACATATCTGGATAAATGTGGTAAATATCTGCCCATAGTTGGAATAATGCCACTTTATCTGGTTTTGTCACACCAAGGTGAAGTGGGTGAAAGATGAAAGGTGTATAAAACGTTTGCAATTTTTAAAGCCAGTGTACTGTATAATCATCAGGTTAATACTATTTGGATGGTGCAAGTTTGAAACTCTTGGATTAAAAATAAAGCTGAAATGCTAAATGCATATTTTTGCATGCAAGATGCAGAGGCTTTCTAAACGAAAGGTGGCTGCCTCGAGGCTAATTAGCATTTTTGACACAGACAGGTGATCAGAGCAGACAAGTGTAGAGATCCAGCCTTTGGTCAATGGGAGATTTGTTCAGCAGTAATGTTATTGTACAGTAATGAAGATAACGATACATGCCCAATTTTCTTCTTCGTACTTTGCAATTTCTGTGCCACATTTTTTGACCTAAATATCCATAAAAGTAATTCCCCCAACACGATGGTTTGACGTGAAAGGATCTTGGCATAAACATGGTGCCCCTGTCCCTCCTCTTACCCTCGACCACACCGGCTGTACCTCATCCAGCCATGCCTTACCAGCACCCCCGCTGTTCAATACCGTCTCATTTGTCATGTATCAAACGCAAATTTCAACGTATTGCCCTCGCATATGCTGGGGAAGAAGGAGTCTGCCACAGTGATGCTCTGGCTGCTGTCCAATCCTCAGCTGAATAAACACAGGGGCCATTTGCAGGTTGGCAGACACTGAGATGTTTGTCTTTCAAGGCAATCCACCTCCCTCCCTTTTACTCTAGTTGACCCCTTACCTGTCAAACGCAAAGGGAAAGCGATGGCAAGAGCTTATAACCGCACAAGTCCCTATGAGCTCCAGTACTAGGCCTGCTGCTTGGATGACATGAGTCCGCAGCATTTATGGTGTTTCAAGCATCGGGGCAAGATTTAAAGTTCTGAGAAGACCGATGGAGAAGAGGAGAGATACTGTCTAACTTTAGGGGACATTATATCAAAGGGGTCAAATCAAAAAGGATGAAAGAAATGGTTTAGAATGATTAATCGCTGTAATAACAACTGCAAATGGAGACAGAGATTAAAATAAAGAGTAAATATTGATACTTGGGTTAATTCAACTAATTACACATCTGTAAAGAATCCTGATATTTGATTATAATGATTTAATCAATTGCTATAGTAGCCCCAACCCTGTCCCCTAAAATTTACATTTATATGCTACTAATTTGCATTGCCAGTTTGGTTTTGAGGTAAACGTAACTGCTGCCTGGATTATGTAAAGGTTGGAATGTTTGTTTGTTTTTTATTTTTGGACGTTGTTTTTTTCTGAATGTTGGTGGTCGGGTTAGGGGCTTACAAAGGGCAAGACTTTGAAACTGCAGGTTCACATGCTGAGTTATGTTTAGGGAAAAATTGTAGTTTCGGATAAATGCGCCTTCATACAAAGAAATAAGGATGTGATTGCAATTTAACCTGTTAGCTGAACTAAACTAAATTATGCTACAAAAATAGATTGTGGGGTCCCTTATAAACAATTTCAAACTGTTAACAGTAGAACATGTAAGACGTGAGAGAAAAACATAAACAACCTAAGTATTAATTCACCTCAGAACATGCTGAACTGAAACACTGCACTTGCTAATCATGTTAGCATTGTCATAGCGAGCATGTTAGCATGATGACATTAGCCTTTCGCTCAAAGCACCACTGTGTCTAATTACAGCCTCACAGACCTGGTAGCATGGCTGTGGACTCTTAGGCTGGTTCAATATT
Organism: Gadopsis marmoratus; assembly: GCA_036023855.1. Taxonomy (NCBI): domain Eukaryota; kingdom Metazoa; phylum Chordata; class Actinopteri; order Centrarchiformes; family Percichthyidae; genus Gadopsis; species Gadopsis marmoratus. The sequence continues at coordinate 31,242 of JAVQJF010084398.1, read as the reverse complement.
TAACCAAGACCATGATCTTTCCCTAGTCTTAAGCAAGTGCTGCGAGCGCCTGAACATAACTGCAAAAAATGAATTGAAGTACATCATTGAATATTACGTTCAGTATTAATGGCAGCATCACGTTTCCTTCTAAGCCTATTTGCTGTTGCAAATTAGTAGAAGATAAATGTAATATCTTGGTGGCAAGGTTGGGTAGCCCCCACCCCACACACACTACTGATTGTAGTGTGCTGTTTCAGTGATGTGTCCCTCTCTCTGACGTCCACCACATTTGAAACAGCTCACAGGAAAACTCTGAAAAATATGAGCATGGTAAATGCAGCTCAGTCCAACTTCCCGGATAAATGGTCACAAAAAACAACAAACCTAAAACAAATGCTGCTCTAAAGACACTGTCCTATTGTGTTTTCATGACCTGGCTCTTGTTTGGAGATGGTCTTTCACTGGCACAAAAGCAAGCAGGGTCTGCTGTTTCTGTCAGTTTAAACAAATAACAATGATGCAACACGAGTGCTTCCAGTGAATGCGAAATGCACTGTTGAATCACCAGTGCAGCCCCACAATGAATTGCCACGCATCACAACAGCCAGGACAGGCTCAATATTAACATTTCCTTTTGACATGTGGCAAAAGGTTTTCTTTAACCCATGGAGGTTGAATAGGAATCAGCGGATAATAAGAAATTAAAAGGTAAAGAGGACACATGGGAAAGAGTGAGAGAGAAAGCCAAATCCTAGCCCCAGGGCTTAATGTTGGAACACAATGGCCGCCAAGGCAGTAAAGGAGTCGACATTTCTTATTCGCTCCCTCCCCTAGTGCCACCTGCATTACAATTAACCTCATAGCAACCTTGAGGTCTCTGATTAGTGATGGCCTATTGTCTCGACCCCATTAATGCTTGGCCCCCACTCTGCCCTCACTGCACTCGCATCAACAAATCAAACCCAGTTTCCGGCAGGGTCTTTTACTGCAGGGAGCTGGCCTCTAATATGGGACAGCTAACTAAGGGATGGCTGGAGAGAGGGCTCCACTAGGTACCTGTGAGGCTGCCATATTTAGCTCAGAAAAGTTACGGGAACTCAACAAAACAAGGATGGAAACTGGAAAGATACAACAGGAAATGGGTACTTTCCTTGACCTAATTGATAATGACGACCACATTGACAAATGTAAAATACAAATATGTAAAACAAAATAACAAACCTCTGACCCATGCAGTCTTAGCTTTGCACCAATAATACTCAGGATAAGTGAAACCATGGAAGTGGGAGCGTCCCAAGAACTGAAAGCACGCTAGATGTTGAGAACCCCTCAAGGAATAAACCGACACATTAAACATATCACCTCATGCACTGGAGTGCAATCACTAGTTCTCTCTGGGGAGCTGTTACACTATGTGCTGCTGCCACAGTTTAAACCTCAAGAACTAGAAACTAATTCGCTGCACACAGGGTTGGCCCACGCAAAGAGTACACTTGGGAGTTCCGGCTGGCTTGGGAACAAGGACTGTATTTCTATTTGTATCAAGTTCAAAAATCAACTCAGAGTAGTCGTATGGGATGTCATCAGGGAGATAAACATAAATTCTTTTTATGTAAGCTCGCAGCCATCAACACAGTAGTCCGTAAATCTGCCTTTAAAAGTCTATCCTCTCATCCCACTGCCTGTTCTGTCTTAAATCACACATCTCGGCTGTGACGAGGCCAAATTATTCACACAGCATTAATAATAAGACAGATGCGTCATTTACGTACAAGACAGGGCGATCAGTCATATCATCTTTTAAACTCACTAACATTTTGGCACCTATTATTTAAAGACAATCATAATTAGTAAAAGTAGCATCAAAACATCATAAATGACATTATCAAAACAAACAAATGTGAGATGTGATGCATATTTATCACTTCAATGATGAGATCAACTAAAAAACAGCCTCATAGTTTTAGTCACTGAATGTTACAAGTTATAGTTGGCAGTGTTGGATTTGTGTGATGAGGCTGTTAAGTTGAAAATGAAGACCAAATTACAATAATGTCATATTTTATAATGAATTGTAATTACTGCAATTATTATTCTGCAATTATTGTAAATACTGAATGTTTAGTATTCATGTGTGTGGAGGTATGATAATGAACTGTGCTGTGAAGTATTCAACTGAACTTTTATTGCTAAATGTTTTGAATTGTGTATCGATAAGAGGATTTCATCAGTCTGAGTTAGCGCTTGATTTGACCATTCTGCTAACAAAGCACTGTTAATGCTAAACCTGCAAGGTCAATGCTGTAGATATATTAAAGAGAACTGGATGCTGCATTAGAAGATGGCCCCCCATCCGTTCCAAAACAGTTTGCTCACCAGGCTAATGCCAAAAATGTTCTTCTGGTTTCCGCGTTTTGTCTTTTATTTTTGGTGATACGGTTTTTGAGACTTTAAAAAAAAATTTATTGGACATAATGGCTCATATTAAGATAATACAAAGAGTTTATCATCTCAGTGTTTGTGATGCTCAGAAAACCTACTTAAACATTGTTGCAGACCAATTGCACCCCTTCACAGAAATGGTATTCCGCCTCTTTCAGCAGGATAATGCGCCCTGCCACACTGAAAAAATGGTTCAGGAATAGTTTGAGAATGAGTTCAAGGTGTTGACTTGGCCTCCAAATTCCCCAGATCCCAATCCAATCGAGCATCTGTGCAGAGTGCTGGACAAACAAGTCCGATCCATGGAGGCCCCACTTCGCAACTTACAGGACTTAAAGGATCTGCTGCTAACGTCTTGGTGCCAGATACCACAGCACACCTTCAGAGGTCTAGTGGAGTCCATGCCTTGATGGATCAGAGCTGTTTTAGCAGCAAAAGGGGCACCTACACAATATTAGTCAGGTGGTCATAATGTTATGGCTGATTTGCCTTGATTGGTTTTTCTGCTCTTTACAGTTCCTGAGCTTTTTGCTCGTCTCTATCATTGTTAGCTTAAAGCCACCTAGACTGCAGTTCAATCCACGTAGTCTGTCATTAGATGAGCAATTCAATACCACATTTACCTTCTACTGTTCACATCTTGCTTGGCCAACATGTATCCTCAAGGATAATGATCAGTCTGATGAATCTGATGGGATGATTGATCAAAACTGTGTAATCTTGATTTTTTTTTTAAGTTAATGGCAATTTCACCATTTAGGTTAGAGGACGTTCCAGATGTTATCAAGCCTCTCTGCAATTCAATGGAGAATGTTTTTGGCTGGAATGCAAACTGGAAGATAACAAATAATTACTTACTAACATGGACTTAAATGTACTTATGTTATCTTTTTCAGTGTGAGGCTTGAAAATATGTAGGAGGAGAATCCAGAGATTCACAGGATGGTTTTTTTGTCTTCCAGCAGAAGAAGACAGACCCATTAAGCATTTAATTCAGTCTGGCCCAGGTGTGTCTCTCTGTCCAGCTAAGCAATACAACAGTTACACCATTTATGGACTGTCCAGTGTGCAGGTGGCAGAGAAACTTCTGGGGCACACCTGCCAGCTGATTCACCCATTAGACTACGCACCACACTGTCTACAGGCCCGATCCCCCGAGGATGTCCCTCACCATGCAGGTGCAGAGACGGAGAAACCTTGATGGATTACTCTAGATTTAGCAATTGCTTCCTCGAAAACCTCTTATCGTCTGTGAACGAGACAAACGTTTGCATATTTTCCATGCATTAATGGGGACTCTTGTTTTCATGCTACAATAAATGGCTCCGGGAATGTTTTCAAATGGAAAGCATGCGTTGAAGTCAAATAAGGTGACTCTGATGTTTTTACACTGGCCCTGAAACATTATATCATGATTTTGACTCTAAGACAGTAAAAATCATTTGAAAGTGTAGTAAGCTTTGAAAGGCTTCGTCCTCCAGTCCAAAAAATGTGTGCCAAAAAAAACTGCAAACGCCAACAAAGAACCACACCTGACTCTGCTGTTGACTTTCTTCGAGCTCCAAAACATGTTTCCTTCTTCCACTGAAAACATTCAGAGGCCACAAAGCTGTCACATTGCTTATATGGCTTCAACCAGCAACCATTATACACCTAACCATACTCCGACCACATCGCTTTAACACCCTGCCAAGGCCAACCCAAAATTACACTCCTGTGAAGATTCATGGAAACGGAATACAAGTCTTTGCTCCACTCCAATCCATGAAACTGAAAACCATAACTGGTTTTAATTAAAATATTAATTATGATTTGAAAGAATAATTTAATTTCAAAGCTTTGTATAATCTTTCATCTGTTTGAGATACAAGCTGCAAAGTGGCCAGATTATAGAGAAAAGGTGTGGTAAATTATGATTTCTGTACTGGATAACTTAAATTAAAAACTAAATTAAGAAAAACGGATGATAGTCTTTTATAGTGCAACAACACTAATTTGTCACGACTGAAAATTTGTTCTTCACATACAGCTGGAATTTATGAAGGAATATAAACATAGGATATTCTATTAATATTCTTAAAGGAATGCTTAGGCCTAGCGTTATCTTCCATAAGATTCATCAATGTTGGTAGTTATTGTCCAGACCCCCCATGGTTGTAATTCTTTATCCTTGCCATCTCTGTAAACTGCCTTATTTAGTTAAGAAGATGTAATTCTATTCCCTTCACACAACCAGCGAGGCTCCAGGCCGGCCCAAAGCACATAACTAAGTTTGCATGTGTAATGGCTTAGTGTGTTTAAGTTATAGATTTGAAAAAATACAGATGAAAGGACTCCCCTGATCTTACGCAAGAAGTAATTAAAGTTTGGTTGCACTCTAGAGACTGATATTACTATTTCTATGTGTTAATTCTTCTGATTGGAATTAATGTAAATCCTATGTTGATCCTGTATCCATATGGTGAACTACACAGATAGTACATGTGCATTGTTTCGATACCAAACGAGATGTTGGCTTATCTGATCTTTTCTCTAAAAAAGAACCAAAAACATAAATTGGGGAAAAAAAGGCTTTAAATACCACACAAAACCATTTGCATTTGATTTAGTTCACATGTAAATGATTCATTTAGCACTTTGAGAATCTATTACACACTGCTGTATTGTTTGGTGTTGTGCAGCTTGATTTCATGCTCATCATCTCAGCAATTCAGAGTGGTGTATTTATCCGAGCCCGTAAACAATATAATCATTAACCAGCAATGCAAGGAAAGCATTTTCTCTTGGTAAAATATGATACCAGGTGAAGCTGCGTGTCTTGACAGGTCGCCATTTTCAGGCCACTAATTTGGTCTCTTTGTGGCAGTAGCAACTCCCAGCACAGCAGCAGGACAATTATATCCAGGTGCAAGGATTTGATTCAACAAATTCTAGGTGGATCATTCCAGCTTGCACCGGAGCCCCCCCTCCCCCCTCTTTGCTGCGTTGTCTCTCTTCTGGGCCAGCTTGGAACACATGCCCTTGAAAAATCTACAGCCCTCACATGTGACTGAGGACCTTGACAAAAAGCTGAAGCACTTCCAGAAACTTGAAAGTCATGAACCATGTTGTATATTATAATAATTGGAATGGCAGTAACTGGAAACATTCCCCTGAATATTCCAGAAGATAATGGGACATGCTAATGAGCATGGAATCAAGCCAATCAAAAAAATGAGAGAAAAGAGAGAGAGGGGGGTGGAGATGGGAAGGTGCCCAAAAAAAAAAGAAATCAAGCAGGGCATGTGGGGTTTGGTGGGTGGGCTGCAGGGATACGTGATGTATGTGTGCTCTGTCTTCTTGGAACAGCAGCACTGTTGAGTGTAGAATAGCACTGTACAGTCCGCCTGTCAAAACTTGATGCACATTTGAGGGGAAGTATGAGCTGGGAACTCGCACCTGGCAGACTAAGGGATTTCCTGCTATGCCAAAGCACTCAAGCAATGCCATGCTAAACTCAGAGCTTAATTCTCTGGTCGCCACACACAACATAAAACAGGGGGCCATTAAACATATACACTTGGTATTGAGAAAGTTATGTTTTTTTGAGAGTTTTGTTTGGTATCCAAATTAGAAAGAGTTTGATCTAATTTACTGATTTATTTTATCTATTGAAATGGGAATGGAATTCTGAATGGAAAGTTATAACCAACTGTATGTCAGTTTTGTCCTATGGGAGCAAATTATGCAAAATTAAAAGTAATACTTGATCATTTATTCATGTACATTAAGTCCTGAAGCGTAATTCCCTTTAAATGACAATTACTAGTTTTGGAGAATCTTGTAGTGTGGTGTCTTATTAAAAATGCTGGACTGCATCTTCACTGTTCAGCGAACTCTGTCATCACTGACACACTACATCTCAATCCTGCGGACAGCTGATTGGATTTACTCAAAACTTGGGCTAGAGAAAGTCTCACGCTGAGAGTAAAATTGACTTAGGCCTGTATTCAGAGAGAAAGATGAAGGGCAACCAGTCTTATCATTCTCCAACCCATGTCTCCCTGCAGCCCCAATACTTTCCATGTGTTATTCTAGCTTGTGCGTCAAGCCAGGACCCAAAGTCAAAGGGAGGTACAAGGGGTTAAATCAGAAGTGCTGCTAGCATTTTATGGCTTTGGAATCCATGTTCAGATTGTTCAGTTGATGTAAGAGATCGGTGCCAGAAAGCTCGGGAAATGGTGTAAATAGAGATGTAGCTTAATGTTTGTGTGACCAAGTGGGTGGGGTAAGATTGACAAGTTTTCAGACACCTTTTGCTTCTAATATTCATGGGATCTGACTATAAAGTTGGTAAGCGTAACTAAAACCAATCATTTGAAAAGCCCCACTCCCAATCTGAATATTACGTAGGTTTTTTTTAACCATAACACTTTAATATTAAGCTGCAATGATTTTCTCAATGCATAAAGCAACCTGGTTCAGACTTGCATGTGACAGCGATTAAGATTTTATTGCATGTTACGTTTGAGTTTTATTTGATCAACCTTTTAACAACATTTTTATAAGTGTAATGTATAAAAATTCAGACGGTGTAACTGGGGGGTTGTGTGTAATTTCATTCCCACTGCATCCTCACCGGGGTGCTGGTTCTCAGACTTCAGCCAGAACACAAGCCTTTATTTGATTTAGGGAACTCCCCCTCTCATGTGCCTCCTCTGCTCATGAAGTGTCCCAGTATGGAATGTCTGCATTATTACACTGTTGACAGAGATTGATGCGTCTCCAAACCATCTGCACATGCAACAATCCTCAACTTTAATTGCAGATAAAGAAGAAGGGGGGGTGGAGTACACTTTTAAGAGTTAAAAAATCCAAAGAATGATGGTTTTAACTTTGGATGTTACTGTTTGAAACATATGTTTGGAAGAAAGGGAGGGAAAAAAAGGATCGTAATGAATGTTTGAGATTTTAGTCAAACACCATCAGCAAAAGTGTCAGGAATGAGTGATTTACTGAGACGATGCACGTGGCCATGAGGTTGGTTTTGGTTTTAGCAGAAGTAGCTTAAAGCCACAGAGTGACGTAACTTTAAAATTATTTATGAGTCGACGATATATCATCAGTCACACGCTCAAATCTAGGCCTCCCCAAAATAGGCATGCAAATAATCCTAAATGGTCCTTTTGGAGTGTTCATATACCATATATCTTGGTATATGAAAATATGAAACCTTGTAGCAGCACAGACACATTTGGCATCCCTATATATGAACACCACACGTGTAATACACATAAGCAGGTGTGCGGTATGTTGTCAACTCTTAAAGGCTCAGAGAACAAAGGCTGCAGTCGATCCAAAGACTCAGTGGGATTAACTGTACAAACCTTACAGTACGTCACCATTTTGTTTAACAAGGCTAGGGATCAAACTACTAATCCCCCCCCCTCCCCCCAACTCCCTTTGGTTATAATTAACTTGCAGTGCTTGATGCTAACACTATTTTAAAGATATGTTTCTCTGGACTCTAATCCTGATTCAATCTCTCTTCCTGTGTAAAGCACTAAGAGGGAAAAAAGAAGCAGCTTTGTACTTTGTGTTCACGCTCTCTTTAATTAATATATTGTATTAGCTGTTCAATACCTAATATCACAGGGGGTTATGACTTGAATACATTCACGAAAAAGAGAGAAGGGTCTCCAATCTTCAGTGGTTTGCGTTCAGGACACTGGCAGGTGGACTTTTTGATTCATAAAGTGCACGACTGAGATTGTGTGACTAGTAGATGGTTTGTTTACCTTTTTAAAAATCCAAACCAAAATTATTATTACAAAACATAAATTAAGAAAAGCTTTTCATTTAAATTTGATGTTTCACTCTGATTTAACACCTCAGCCTCTCATTTTTATTTTTACATTAAAAATAAAACCTCCATCACATAAATCAAAACATAAACAAAGCCAGTGTTGCAGTGACAGAGCTGCAACAGTGAGACTCAATTACAGATTGCGCTTTTAAGTGTAAACCAATTATTTTATAAAAAGAACATACAAACAACTGGACAGATTTAAAAAAATATAGATATATATTAAAACCATTTGCAGAAATAGCTGCTTTCAAACAATTCCACTCGCTATTAGGCAGCAACATGCCGCCATTTATCTGTTTGGTGACAGGGGCTGCAGCTTTCTGTGAAGCGATGACAGATGGATACTCACGCCGCATAAGTTTGGAAACAACCTCTAGTGAGAAGTTCAGCTGGATGCTCTTTTTAAGGACTTATCAACACTGTCCATTAGACACAAACCACTGCTGCGTGCGGCTTTATACCAGATAGCTGATTGGGGAGGCAGTGCAGGGGGCTGTCGCATGTTTAAAAAAAACCCAAAAACAAGTGGCTGCAGACGAGTCATGTGACAAATGTAACGAGTAAACAGATTCACAGTGCAATTAAAATATAATTATACTGTGTATTAATAAATAGTTATATAATACTGTACTCCAGAAAAACACAACCTTTCATCTAGATTTCAGTCTTCAGTCCTACAGGTTCCCCCCCCCCCCGTAAGTTTTAGATGTTATTAGTCTGTTAAAGCTTTGCTGTTTCAGAACTTGATCTTCTGGAGTGACTTGACCTTTTGTGAGTTCTTTTATTTGCCCTTTCAGTTGAGTGCAGTTATTTTTTTAGCACACTGACTACATAGTGTTTAAGCGCTACAAGCAACCATGTTGTTATATAAAAAATTTAAATGAAGAAAAAACGGCATCGTAAACTGAGTTAGATGACTTTTGGCAACAAATAAATTATGACTTGCAGTGACACATTTTGTAATAAAAAGTCTTTATTAATGCAACATTCAAACACATTCCGCTCTGAAAATGAAGTGTTTCCATATGTAGACACCAAACACCATGTTACATCCCACTCAGTGACCTTACCTCAACCAAGACATAATCCCCTGACATGGCAAGGAGTGAAATCAGCTCTGGTCATTTGTTGTCGTCGTTGATTTGAAAATCCTTGAATACTGACTCATGCTGTGCAAGCAACAATGACACAGCAAATGCAGGCGCCGTCTAAATGCACTCCTGAAAATCCAAAATTAGTTTTGGATATTTTCCTTTTCATTAAGTTAACATTTAAAATCCTGCCACTTTAACGGCAAATACTTGTGATGCATTTTCCATGCTACTCCCAGACTGGCAGTGTGAGGTTTTTGGCCACGGTTGTGGTGTAATTTCCATTGCAGGTGGAAACGCCAATTAGTGATTAATTGAAAGGGGTGGAAAAATAATAAACGGCAAACACCTGGACCGAGCGAATTTGGGCCAATCATTATCAATCAAACCATGAGTGAGCAACGGGCAACTGGAATTAATGGGATACACGCGCATTTATAATGTCAGAAATGCATGACACTTTATTTAGAAATTATTATTAGCAAACAAATTGAATGATCACAGTTGAAACTGTCAAACGGTTGGTCACTCAGTTAGAATAGATGTATTTCTACATGAAGCGATACACAATCCACGGCACTGTTTTTTCAGATCCCTTACACCTTGAGTCATTAAAATGTAAAAAACATAGTGTCAAGATGTAAGAAATTGACCTTTTTGGCTTGTGTGTTTTTTTTATGTTTGACATTTTACAGAAAAGCCCTTGACTCAGCCTCCTCCCCACATGTTAGTATGTTGGCATATGTTGTGTTTTATTACCCTGCACTTAGCTCTGTGGCCTCAAACAATTTCCAAACCCCTGGTATGTGTTTAATATTGTTAGCGAGGCGCTTACACACTTTCTTCACATCCCTGTAAGGAGCACAGAGGTCACTGCAGCCTCTAGAAGTGATGTGACCCCTGTTACATCATCTATTCTCACCTAAACCACATTGTGTCACTCAGTTAACCGTGATATCGAAGACAGAAAATCGAACAGTGAGATACTTACAGGGGCAGCTGCTGCACACGGGTTGAACCACGAGTCGTACGCCGGGGAATTGTTAAGCAGGATTTGGTACATCTCATTTAGCTGATGATTATTTTGACAGTCTTGTATTGCTGCTGCTCATACACAGTTGTGCTTAAGTTTCCTGCAGGCAGGATATAAGATGTCTTTTATTTGTTGTTTGTCTGATCACACTTTTCATTAACGTGTTGCACGTCACTTTCTCTGCAATGACTCATAGTCCTTTACAGACTCTATCCTCTGGCAACGTTAGGAAGCTAATATTCATTGCCTGCTAGAGTTCAACTCTTAGTCCACAGTCATACAAACATACAGAGACAGACACTTTCAGCTTCCAGATCTTTCTTGGCTCTCGTCACCAGCGAGTTGCATTTCCACCTGTGTCCTGCTGATGCAGCTGGTGGAAAATATTCCATGCCAAGCCCACTGCTATGATGATACCTTATATTCCACATTTTGTTTGCCAATTTTTACTTTTAATCACTCTCTTTTCTGGGATGCCAGTATAATTATAAATGAATGCACTGCAGAGAGGTATGATTGAAGCGATGCATCAGTCGGTACATTTCAACAGGCTAGTGTTGATTTGCTTTTCTTGTTGACAGCTACTGTATACTGGCTACACAATGTGAGCTTGCAGGTCTAAGGTCGCTGAGAATGAGCGGTGAGAAGATACGTTTCTATTTATTGACATGCTTCCCCTGAGTCACAACATTTTACTACAGGGTTTAGGATCTTGGCCCAATGACACAGTTGCAGTTTTATTCCGCTCTGAAACCGGCTTCGTATCAGAAACGCGTCGCTAATAAGGAACGGATAATATCTACAGAGGCACACACTTGCATGACAAACACATAGACAGGCACAGTGCGCACTGGAATGATGGATGGATGGATGGAGTAACGATAGATGTGCTTCCATTATCAGAATCAAACTGAACAACAGTGAGCCAAAACAATTACAAAGCACCAAGTGTTTGCAGGAAACAAAAGTGTGGATATTAACATAGCATTGAAAATAGCTGTAATTCTACATGTACGCGCCAACTAACCAGGAGAATTACGATTCCAGTTTGTTTCATTGCACACGTGTTGTTGTTGGTTTTTTTTTTTCTAGAATGATTTACTCGTGAGGAAAGGGAAAAAATGAAATGCAATTCTAGTTAAAATATCTGCACTCAAAACAACAGGCAAGCACAGCGACCTGTATTTATTGCCTGTTGTCTCTGAAAAATATTTGAAGGTTTTGGGCTGTAGCCCAGCAGGAGCACAGCGATGAATTTCAGGCAACCCAAGGGTAAAGTAGTTGTGCAGAGGCTAGTGAGTTTGTCCACTGGCCTGGGTTCAAGAATTTAATGTTTGTTTTTGACTGTGACCGCCGTTTGTATCGGCGAGTCTAGAATGAAGATGCTCTTGGACACAGGACCGCAGCTTTAAACCTTTTAATCAAGTTTTTGAAGCGATAACTCCTAACCTGACACAAAACCACCCTGAGCAAAAACTAGAGAGTTGAAGAAAAAATATTATTATATTAAAACTAGAAGAAACCTGATGGTATAAGTTGATTGGGGGGTTATTTTAGAAAACCTTCTTCCTCTGAGAAAGTTCTAATCAGAAACTAATTTGTGAAATTCCTGTTTTTTGTAGAATTGGTGATAAGGACGTAGGCTTCCATGATTTCCAAATTGCAAGCAGTGAGAAATAATTTAGGCCTTCTATTACATGATACGCCATACATACAGGACAATAGCAAGCTGGGTCTCATTGTTACATTTGAGGGAATACAAAGCATGCAGCAGGATGAAACCCAAACATCAGCTCGAATCAGGCTTCACGTCACTATAAACGATTCAAACCTTGCCCGTTCGTATGGCTTCAGCCATGTTGTCCTCGGGGGCACCTTGTGATGCACTCTGACAAATACATTGCGATGGAAATCTGTCAGCGATTATCTTTGGCTGGTCATCCTCTGCGAAAATAACAAGTCATTATCGGACTCATCAGATAAGCAGATGTCAACAAGCTGCTCTGTAAGTGAGAAGACCTCTCCTTTTGAACAGTACATTAACACACCATATGTATCGCCTTTTTAAACACACAAAATCAGAATGTGGGCTGATTTCATTCCGGCTGATGAATTTATTAAACATGTTTTATGATGTGTGCCTTAGAACAAATCAGCTGCACTTGCATCTAAATGTAAACAAAGGGCCTGTAGCTCTATTACCAAAATTAGCTACACAAGAAATTGCCATCACACAATTAATTTCACTGACGGGTCTCATAATGTGCAACATCTATATTTAAGTTATTCGTGATTTGTAGTGTTTGCAAACACGTGAGTAAAATCTGTCCATATTTCAAATTGACAGGAATGCTAACATCTCACCAATAAGTCAGTTTGTTGAGTGTTGTGTGTTTGAGTAAGCCTGAATTTAAAATGTAAAATATATATATATATATATATATAGACCACGGATTGGCCCTTTAACTGATTGGGTGCGTTGGATGAGGGTTAAATAAGCGAGAGTTTGTGGGGTGCGTCGGTTCCATTTCCCGGATTTAAGGGCTCCTCTACCCTCCCTTAGCCACTTCCTCCAACGTGCCCTTGAGCAAGACATCTCAGCACCAGAACTGCACAACTGCGAACCAAATACTAACAGTTTTGGATCAGCTGAGGTGTCATGACGCCGCTGCACGTCTACTCGCCTCTCTGTGAATAATTACGGCTCAGACAGTGGCTGTTCCTCCTCTCGGGGAGGCTGCAGAGGTGTGCAGCCGTCTCACCCATGTCGCAAAGAGCTAATTGGAATGGCCTCATTTAGCAACACGTCAAAGGGGGGACGCGACAACACCGCGTCGGCGCCTCCACAAATCTCCTGCGCGGTCTAAACTTAATAGCATGTCAGAGACCACAACTGATGCAACATGGGTCACAGTGAGTCTATGTTTCACTATAACGAACCCTCTCCTAACCCGGCACTGGGACTGCGCCGGCGAAGCGGAGATGAATGTCCCAATCAGTGATGTGGTTAAATAAAAAAAACTACATGTGCGCCAGTCAGGATTATCATAAAGGCAGCCAAACACCAATTAGACTTAAAAAAAAAAAAAATAAGTCAATGGTGTGATGTGCCAGAGCTATTGTTTGCTAATGATAAAGATTTAAAGAGAGTTAAAATAATGCATCATAATTCAAGATGATTGCCAATCAAACGTAGAGTTTCTGAGATGTTGGAAAGATGACTTAATTTAAATACAAGGTTGAAGCTCGTGTTATGGTGGGGTATTTACATATGTTTTATTTTAATTAAGTAGTTACATCAGTGTATTTTTCTTTTTGCTGTTCTTTCTGTTGGTCTTGGGTCAAATTTCCAAACCTCAAAAGAACAAGATAACCAACTGAGTCGAGTCACTCACTACATGGAGATTATAAATCATTCTCTGTAAAATTCAATGTCTGGATTATCGTTGTATATGCAAACTCAAACGTTCGCTGTGGGATGGATTGCTCCATTACCCAGAGTCTGGCAATGAAACCGTTTTATGGCTGCAAATACGACAGTGTTTCTTGGAGGCGTCCTGAAATGTCTGCATGCCAATAAACCAAAGTGGCCTTGACTTGAATTTGACCTTATTGTATTAGGACTCTTAGGCTCAGCAGATGGACACGTAGGATACCAGTTTTGCAAGCTATTTCATGACTTGCATCTTGGGGATTATAGCCTCTTAAGTTTTTAAACTTTAGAGCTGTTTAAAAATAGATATCGTGTCCCTCTCTCTTGCATACAGGATCATTTAGCCGGAAACCTAATAGCTAAACCCAACTGCAAATGTTTAACTTATCGATTTAGTTCTCAGGGAGGGACAGCAGCTGACCACCTGCACCACCAGGGCAGGGATTATAGCTTTCTTCTAATGTTGGACTGTACTCCCTCCGCATGTTGTGAAAAGAGTCCCTCCAAAAGTTGCATTTATCTGCACATAAAATTTTTAAAAACAAGGCAGCCTTCCTGAATTAGTCTCTGAAAAAGGAGCTCACCAGAAAAATGCCAATAAGCTCCAAAATGTCATTAAAAGGAACCAACATTTTAAACAGAAAATGCAGCTATTGCATTAGAAACACGTCTAATATGTATTGATTTTAAACCTTTGCCATTATAGTACAACCTACACCGATTAACTTAACGTCTATGTTGTTTGCAGAAAATATTCTGACTTTTAAATGTGTAAACAAACATGGAGTGAGAGGCTGAACCACCATTCTGTCTGATATTTGATGCGCAGCTGAGCTGCAGAGTGTCTACCTTGGTAACACAAACGTCAGGCTCGGTTTACTGGCCACAAGTGCTGGTAATAAATATTCATGATGCTGGCGCCTGCGCTTTCCCGATATCTGAGTGTTTGTCATTTCCAGAATTGAGCGTAAATACATTTAAAGTGGATGTTTTTTCCTGCGCTCCTATTTGATCTGGAGTCACCAGCAGCCTGTCGTCGACTCCTCTTTTAAAGAGTGTTTTATTTTCGACACCAGTTTGTAGGTTCAGTGTAAAGTAATACGACAGAAGCACAAAGTGGATATTATACAGCATAGCCCAGGTGCATGCTTTGCATTCTGTCCTATTGCACGTAAAAGGAGCAGCGTCTGGCTGTTTTGGGGCCAAAACTCTATTACTCTATTCAACAAAACATGTGCAGGGAAATAAAAAAAGAGGATAAACTATGAACTCAAGTCTGTGGCTATAATAGGGAAAATAACCATCAATCCACACAAAACTCCAAACATATTCCAGGAAAGTATTTTTCCATCATTATTAGTCTGGACTCCAAAGCAGAATTTTACATTTAAAGGGTTTTCTCAAGTTGAAAATGACGAATAAACTGCTTTTAGCTCCTATCTCTACATTTGTCAATCTGGCATCAACGCTATATTTAAATATGGTGCATGTGTGGAATATCCCGCCAGCTACAAACCACACGAGATAGTTTTAACACACCCACTTTAAACTATTTATATTTCCAGTTACATGTGAACATTTTTCTATAAAGCTGCAAAGTGACTTTCTCAATCGAATTTGGGGGGGACGGCTGGAGTGCGTCTTCTGCTGCAGCAGCAGCGAAGCCTCAGCACGGGGACCCAGATAGATAGATAGTGTTAAATAGAGTCGAAAAAGTCATTTTATTACCATCCTTCATTTGTCTCCAAATGTAATAGTCCGTGAAAAGAAAATATGAATACATTTCAATACATTTCAACAAATCATCTAAGATGGTGGGAGTTTTTATATTAACACACACACACACACACACCTCCCGTGCTGCAGTGTGTCGAGTCTTTTTTAGATTAAAATGGCTATTTGGTTCTTTTCGGGTGTGTGTGTGTGTGTGTGTGTGCGTGCAGCGGTTCTGACAGGGCTGCAGACTGACAGATCGTGGCTCCGTGCACACTGGCGGTGTTAACCACGATCACTGGCGGCTGCTGATGTGATCTCTGCCTAATGGGGCGGTCAAGCAAGCTGCAGCCAGGAACAATGAGGGGCCGCACTGACTCCTCGGCGCTCCCTAAATCTACGAAATCCGACAAAACAGCAGAAAGTAAATTAGATTTGAAAATTACATTCCCGAACAATTAAGTTGCGCAAACTATTCCGGTTCACGCCGAGGAACGACCGCCGTGATTAATCGATTTAATTTGCACATTACTGGAGGGCAAAGTGTTGGATGTTAATTTTGGATAAACAGAAGATGCAGACGGTGGGTAGCGCGTTCCCTTATTATTGACTGTCAGGGACGTTGTGGCGGTGCGTTTAAAACGGAACCTTCAGCTTTAACTGAGCTGTTGCCTCTGACACACACACACACACACACACACACACACACACACACGCGACAAAGAGTTGAAATTATCTGTGCAACTAAACACAATTCTTCCTCATCGAAACCGCACTATTATGCTGAAAAACATTCTGCAGCCAATTATTTTAGTTGTAATATAAGAGGAAGCCGTCAGTTCCACACACGCAGCACCCACGTTGAGATCAGCCTCAAACACCAATGAAACCAAAAAGCCCCAACGCATTGCATCGTTGTATGTTTGTTTTGTTTTTTTTAATCCTTTAATATAGTACGAAATGTATCCAAACATTTTTTTGTAAACTAAATTTTACACACGAGCGCATTTCTCCATAAATACCGATCATTTCTAACATGTTACCGGTCCTTTTACATGCGGATAAATATGGAAAATTGAGCTACTTACATGTAGTAATACATCCTTTCCGACAAAAGCAATTGACAGAGATTTTATATTTATCACGTACATAAACAGATTGACACGGAATTTCAGGCTTTCACTACACGATTTATCGACATGACATTAAATAACAACAATGATACTGTGCTACTCAAACTGGACCTTGGACGAAAATGTTGCACTGAATAGGCTACAAAAGCACATTAATACTAAGAGTCGGTTAGGTCGACGTGTAGACTGTAGTAATACTGAATAATTCACATTTGGTTCACAACTATAACATTCTTTTCAATGAAGTCTATTCATCGCAATATTCTTAAAACCATGTCATTTATTCCATATATCTAGGGACCACATTTTCACAAATTCCCTTAAACTGTGATAGAAGTATTTACAAAATAAAATATTACATTTTTTCCCCCCCAACTTGGTGAAATCCTTATGTACAAAAACTCAGGCCTCTACCCGCAGATAGCATGCTTTGTGAGATCTCTGTCGAGCAGTCTCTCGGTAAAAATAAAGACTCAAAGAAATATTGAGGGGGTGGGTGGGTGGGTGGGGGGGGGAGTTAAACTCGGTGGCTTGTCCTCGTCTCCTTTTTTGTCCATGCATTCTCTCTCATTGACGTAAAAGACAGCCTATAATTGATCGTTCGGGCCTCCCGTGTTCTCTCAGTCCATGTTTCACTGGCTGACTTTATAACGTCTTTGATTCCAAGCAGTTTGTTTTTTTTTTGTTGTTTTTTTTTTAAATTCGGCAGTCTTTTTTTTTTTCCTCCTTTCCTTTCTCAAAAATATTTACACGTACCATTCATTGAAATTTGACGACAGCGTGCTGTGGCTGGTTGTGTGGTGTACTGCTGAGGCTGCTGGTGATATGGAGCTGCTGCTCTGGTTCTCTGTGGACGGTGATACTATGGTGGGAGGTGTGGAGGACTCGTACCCTGAACTGGCCGCTGGAGATGGCTGCGGTGCCGGATTGGTGGATTCGTGGACCTTCAACAATGAGAAAAACGTTTTTAAAAAAGCATCCTGCATACGCCCTTTGTCCTGGGTTTGCTTTTGTGTGTGTGTGTGTGTGTGTGTGTGTGCAAATACAAGTCTTAATAAATTCATGCACACAACTTAAAACTCCCAATAAAAAGCTCCCGTAAAAATTCTTAAACAAAGCCCACCCAAAACATTATAATTCTCATTAAAGATCCTAATCTGATTTATAGGTTGAAAGAAAAGAAAATGTCGAGGCAAATTATTTTGTTTCTCTTTCTGTAAAAAAAAAAAGGGAATAAAAGCTGCAGCCTATTCTCTTAATATTACACAATTAAATATGATGTTCCCTTGTCCAGTCCAGACAAGCTACGAAAATAACAACCACGTTACATTTATGACATTTCAAAATTTTGTTAAGGAAAGTGACAAAATGCTCGAGTTTTACCTTCATGTGTTTTCGGAGGGAGCTGGGATGTGTGTATGACTTGTCGCACATTTTGCAGAGGTAGGGCTTGTCCGACGTGTGGACGTGCATGTGTTTCTTGCGGTCACTGCTGTTTGCAAATCGCCTGTCGCAGCCTTCAAACTCGCACTTAAAAGGCTTCTCACCTAAATAAAGGAAAAACACAACGTTGAACACTGGACAGCGAGAAAATCCACATCGCGCATCGTTTCCTGTCAACACGCTGGGACGCGTCGGAGCCTCTCTCTTAAATGCACTTCTAAAATGTGACCGTCCTACTTGCTGCGTCTGAATTATTGGCTCGCGAACGAATTAATTCCATTAGATATAACCATGCACCACAAATAACGAGGGTTACTTTAAACACATGAAACATTTTCTGCTGACACCTGCACGGAGCCACGTGCCGGTGAAGAGACTCCAGCTGCCTAATAAATAACACGCCGGACCGCGCGCACGCTTCGGACGGGGGACTGTCAGCGGGGCTTTGGCTCTTACCGGTGTGTGTCCTTTTGTGAATTTTTAGATTTTCCGATCGCGCAAACACTTTGCCGCAGCCGGGGAACGGGCACGGAAAGGGCTTCTCTCCCGTGTGCACTCTGATGTGATTCACAAGTTTGTATTTGGCTTTGAACGGCTTCCCTTCCCTGGCGCACTCCTCCCAGAAGCAGATGTGGTTGGTCTGCTCCGGTCCCCCCACATGCTCCACCGTCAGGTGGGTCACGAGCTCGTGCATCGTGCTAAAAGTTTTGTTGCACGCCTTCTTGGGATTCGTCAGCTGCTCCGGCTCGACCCACTTGCAGATGAGCTCCTGCTTGATCGGCTGCCGCATGTACCGAAAGAAGGCCCCCGCGCCGTGGTGCGCGGCCATGTTCATGTTCATGGGCCCGTAGCCGTGCAGCTGGGTGGAGGCGTAGTGGTCGGACCGCGGGCTCGTAACGTGGCCGTACTGGTCGGCCCGTCCGTACATGTCCCCCGAGAAGCCCAGCCGCATCTGGCTGTTGACCACGTTGGAGGACGCATGGCCCGCCGCTTGCTCGTGCAGCCCCGGGAAGAGCAGGTGCCCCGCCGCATCCGAGTGTCCGTGTGGCCCTGCGAAGCTCCCGGAGGCGAACAAGCTGTGCTGCGCGCCGGCGGCGTCCCCGAAGCCCCGGTTTCTGAAGAGGAAGTCCCTGGTGGAGTTGAACGCCGCCGTGGAGTAAGAGCCAACGTGGGTCGGGTGGTGATGGTGTCCCAGGGCGGCTGCCGCGTAGCCGGGCGCCTGGGAGGAGAACGCCGTTTGTCCGGAGCCGATGTCGTGGGAGCTGTGGTTTATTTTGAAGGCGCCCATCCCATCCGCGAACGGATTGATCCCCAGCGCCACCTCTCTCTCCGTGACTTCGCCTGTTGAGTGATGCCGCGAGGAGCCGAAAGTAGTGACTCCTATGGTGGGATACTGCGGTCCTGCGTCCAGGAGCATCTTCAGTCTAGACTCGCCGAGACGACTGAGAGCAGAAATCAAAAAATCACGCGCAGATATTCTTCCTCCCCCTCTCTCTCTCTCTATCTCTCGGACCTCACGCGACTGAGCGAACTCTCCAATCCACCGCTTTTCTGTTTACTTTCTAAGACGCGAGGAATCCCCCTTCACCGCGCATCCGATGCACACGCAGAATCCGTGTATACATGCAATATTGTCTTTTGCGGTTTATCTTCCTGTGGCGCAACTTTCACCTCCTCAGTCAGGCGGTGAGCTCTAGACTGATAGTCGCAATCATTCCTGCAGATAAATGAATTGAAAAGACAACACAGTCCAGCCCTGATGAATGGGAGAGGAGGGGGGGGCGCGGTCACGTGGCCCCGGGGCCGCGCGCTGATTGGCGGAGCCCCTTTCCCCCAATAACATCCACTCGCCAAATAACAATCCACGGCGCAGGGCCCACACGTCCATTGGCCTCTTTGCATCATCAATCCCAGATCTTGTGAGACTGCTGACTGTGAGTTTGGTTAAAAGGCTGAATAACAGCAAAACAAAAGTTGAGAAACACGAGACAACAACTGGCCTCGTAGAGAGTCGAAGCGCGTTGTGCAGCAACACAGTTTACACCCCAAATGTGTCTGATTGTCTTTGTTAACATGGGGGCATTATGTTACCCAGGCAACCCAATGATGCTGTAATTGGTAAGGTTTTTGTGCAGTTAAGCACTCAGGTAGGAAGATAGATGATGCCCATCTTCCTTTTTGTTAAAACGTCTCGTCATTTTCTCTGTATCTGTATAGGTATGGTTAGATAGATCAACAAAGACGAGACCAGAAGAATAAATTGTGACACTGATTACATTTATTGCAACTGGCTGGCAGGATGGTGAACAAACCCAGCAGCATTCACAGGTGGACCCTCGGTGCGCAGGTCAGGTGCAGGTAGGAAACCCCGAGGTTTGATAGAGAGTCTGCCCACTGTCATCACTCCCTCTGAAGGCCTGCTATTATCAACTTATAACCCCTTCACTTCGAAAGGAGTCCGCGTAACGTTTTGCTGCCTGCGTCTTGTAGTTCTGTCGCCCCTTAAACGCAACGT
This sequence comes from Gadopsis marmoratus, assembly GCA_036023855.1. Taxonomy (NCBI): domain Eukaryota; kingdom Metazoa; phylum Chordata; class Actinopteri; order Centrarchiformes; family Percichthyidae; genus Gadopsis; species Gadopsis marmoratus. The sequence continues at coordinate 10,609 of JAVQJF010084398.1, read as the reverse complement.
TTCCGCGTCCACATCTGCGCTCTGGATGCCCACATCATCCTGCTCACCGGCACCTTGGATACATGGGCCCGTGTGTAACTTGGATCCACTCTATACGCCCAGTGTCGTTATATATCGATATATCTCGATATATGCTCTATATCCATCACGGGTTGGCTGTGCTTGTGCAACTTGCCCGTCTGTGCGCGACGTTGTGGGTTGTCGAAGTTATCAAGTGGGATTTGCGGCGCTCTCTCTGCAGGAACCCCCGGCTGCTAGAGTTCAAAGCCACACGCACAGACCGACGTGCCATGCGAAGCATTAAAATATCTCCCTGGCCACACTAGGCTCGTTTTCCACACGGCGTTCTCCGAGGCGGTCTGGGAGACCCGGGAAAGAGGGGAAGTTTAGTTGTTCTCAGTTTAACACGTAGGCCTACAACTTGAGCCGACGCTTGACGTGGCCCGCCGCTCTGCTGTGCAAGATATGGGGCGATCTTTCAACAGGTGGAGAACGGTAAGAATGGCGTTATCACTGAAGGAGTCAAGACCGGTGGCCAAACACTCGGCTGACATTGGAAATCGCCAAGAAGAGAGTTAGTTGTTGGCATTGTTCTGCAAGTGAACGTTCCCATGCAAACGGATTCCAACAAATGTAGGTTTTACGAGTGAAAGATGCGTCCTGATTAAAAGGCCAATGACCGTTTAGTGCCACGATCCCAATGTGCTGGAGTCAGACTGTAGCATTTAAAATGGCCACCGCCAGGAGCTGTTCAGGGTTTTACAGTGAAAGCAGCTATAAGCCAACGCGCCTCTCTGCAACGTGCAGCTTTTTTTTTTTCTCCCTTTTTTTTTTTTTTTTGTTTGGAATCTTATACAACTCCCTTAGCTTACTTGTCTCCAAGAGTGAGTGCATGCACAACTTGGACCAGAAATAGCACTTCAAAGTTGTGCATTATGGTGCTGGGATGCCTCTGCAGGCTGCAGCTGTGAGCCTCGTGGCCGTCAGGCGCAAAGGCCGTTTAATGAACATATTTTGGATCCGTCATGTCTCAAAACATATTGACTCGGTTTCTAACGTGTTGGATGTGACGCTGTCGGCGGTGATTTTGACGAGTTCATTCAGAGAAATATGGAGGAATACAGTTTGTGTCATGTAGGAAAAGTGAGCGAGCGTCCAGTTAGTGACTTTGGTTTATATCTGAAAGCGACAGTCAGTCGCCCAAAAAACGCACGCCGATACTATGTCCAGTTGATTTTCTCATCAACGAAAATAAAATTTAAAAAAAAAATGAAAAGTGTGAGGAGGTTCAGAGGGCTGACGAGCGCCGGTGACGATACATTTTAGGATGCACTTTTACAACCAACACAAATGACAGAAGTTAAGTAACAGACATTAAACACGTTTCGTATTTGACATCAAAGTGATCGGTGCTGCATGTGACCTTCTTTAAGGTCACTTTATTTTTGTCTGCAACTGCAAAGGTGAAGCGTTCAGCCCCGAACATCCTCCACCCAAAAAATGCTTAAGCGTTCGGCAACACAGCTTTGGCTGCAATGCAAAGGATACAACTCATAACTGTTAACTGTGGGAGTTATTACCGAGTTATTACCGAGGCGAGACGAAACAAAATACCTTTTTTAAATTCCATAGTTGTGATATTTAAGTGGATTAGTTAGAATTTGGGCCATTCGTGTTTGTTACAGAGACCAAACATGTCCGCCGTGCTGAAGACTATATTCCCTGTACTGTAACATCCAAACATCATTTTAATGACGACATGTTGGATCTTTAAAATAGTTCCTGTTCGTCGGCCGAAGGTTTGGAAATAACCAACAGTGAGTGGTAGGTAATTCATACGGCATGTTGTTGTGATCCATAACTAATATCCTCCCTGTTTAAGCATCCAAACGAAAAGCACAGAACAAGGTCAAGTATGATACTTTTTAGGATAATACCGTAGTAACCGATACTCACAGCGCGCACACGTTTTTATTTTGAACTTAAGTCTGCGACGGCGCCACCTCCTGTGACCCTCAGCTGCTGCCGTCCCGGGTCTACAGCAAAATTAGCCCGGATCACAACAACAGGTCCCGTCCATTACATGTGTCCCCCCTCGGAACAATGGCTGCAGCTCGCGCTGCTCACGCGGACCCACAGGCAGCAGCAGCACTGCAGCACGCGCGGGAGGCAAAACCACTGGATGTGTAAATATGGGTATTTATCAGACCGCATACTAATGGCATGTACTCCGGACTATTTTAAAACTCCCACGTGGAGTTTTCCCCCCCTTTTGGTTAAGTTGACAGGTTTTTCCTCCGCTGACGTCGATCTGTTTACGTGCGCAAAGTTGTCCTTTCACGCGTCGCAGGGCAAAATGAAGATATCGCTGCATTATTTATGATCCCTGCAACTTTTTATAGTGACAATATGCGTGCTCGTGCGAGGCCGTCTGTTGTTTTTTGTTTTTTTGGTAGTTGCATAATAAAAGTGGGGAAATTGCCGCTGATTCATAGCCGCGCCGCTTTTGTTCGCTGCGACAAAAAGACAGCAGACTGTATATCTGCATCAGCTTTTGAGCTTTATTGTACAATAATCTTTGCATAACAACTACTTTTTTGTTTTTTTTTTTCTCGAGCGCTGCCGGAGGCACTGCGCATGCGCGCTGGCCGCTCGCTGTCACCGAGACATTTTTCTCCGCGTTGGAAACTGTCACCGGTGACGTCAATCAGCGAGCTCTGACCAATTAGAGCGCAGGGTGATTGTTTGGCTCCACGGGCTGCAGCGCCGACCATGAATCTCTTTTCAGTATCAAAGCGTCCTGCTGCTGCTGCCTCTCAGCCGAATGGGATTCCATGTAGTCTGCAGATAGACTTAACTTTATAAAGTCTTTTTTTTTTTTTTTCCTCTATTTTTCATTGCGATTAAAATATATTTGTCATCATCATTATTATTTTGCCTGCTGTCAAGTTATTCTAAAATTAGGAAGTAATGAGCGTGGATGCATTGGGAAGCCCCGTGATGGACCCTACGTTTTCCAAACGGAACACGGCGCTGAGATTAGTAGACTTGGCAGGGGCTCACCACCATCACCATCATCACCACCATACCCCTCAGAGCGTGACAGGCTTCCCGGGGTTCAGCAGCCATCCACACTCAATGGCTCACTCGCACCCTGGGGAGATTACTGCGGAACCCCGCCTGGGGCCGAGTCCATTCGGGCCAGAACACATGGGGCACTCCGCGGCCCTCAAAATCAGCCCAGCCCATCATTATCCCCACCACCATCACCACCACCACCACAATCATCATATGGCAGGCCACAGTGAAGTGGTCTCCAGTCAAACGGGAGCTTTTGGCCCGGTTCAGGCGACATCGGTCCCGTATTCTATGTCTCACACGGCCCAGGCTTTATCCGCAGGTAGGGATTTTCTCATCCGGAGAGATCTGACGGCTCAAGCCATGCCAGTGCTGACTGACCAGACTGCTGGTTCAGCCTCTCACCACGGAATGTTTGTCTCAACAACAGGTAGCTATCCCGGACACTATGGCCACCACCACCCCGACGCTGGGAACCATACCCTCTTCTCCGGACTCCACCACGAGCAGCCGTCTAGCGGATCACCGGGTGGCCAAGCGCTGAGTGGACAAATAAGGTTAGGACTGCCTGGAGACATGTACGTTAGGTCCGACCACTTGAGTCAAGTGGCCGGCTCCAGGGCTGACCCGTTCTCCGCCGCGCCTTTGCACGGCTACGGTGGCCTGAATCTGAACATGAATCTCGGCGCACACCACCACCACCACCACCACCACGGAGCCGGCGCCTTCTTCCGCTACATGCGGCAGCCGATCAAGCAGGAGCTGATCTGCAAGTGGCTGGAGCCGGAGCTGTCGCCGAAGAAACTTTGCTCCAAAACTTACAGCACCATGCACGAGCTCGTGACGCATGTGACGGTGGAGCACGTCGGCGGACCGGAGCAGGCGAACCACATATGCTTCTGGGAAGAGTGTCCGCGGGAAGGGAAGCCCTTTAAAGCCAAGTACAAACTCGTGAATCACATTCGCGTGCACACCGGGGAGAAGCCGTTTCCGTGCCCGTTCCCCGGCTGCGGGAAGGTGTTCGCGAGGTCCGAGAACCTCAAGATACACAAGAGGACGCACACAGGTCAGTAGCTGTATGTTCCTAAAAGGAAACGCCGTTAGAACAGCTGTAATGTGCAACGTGGAATTATCGAGCTGCATGCTGAAATTTAAATACGGGCTTTTGCGTACTATCCAGACATGTTTAGGTTTTTTTTTTTTGTTTGTTTTTTGTTTTTTATTAGCTTGAATTTTCTTTTCTTTTCTTTTTAGTATTTCGCACATTAATCCTCGAGTCATGGCAACGAATCAACGTGTGCTGCTGGTACATCAGCGCGCGACAGCTACCGGCCACCTGTTTGTTATGAGTTGCATCAGCACGCGCAGCGTTTTCCAAAGGTTGAGCTTTGGGATCATGGCGGTGCAGTTTACTCCACTTTAGCACTGACGGACCGACCTCTGGTTTACACGCGCAGCACAAAGGCTGAGGGCCACGTCAGGTCCTGCCCATGTAGTTCAGTGCGTTCCAGACGTTGCCTGGCAGCAAAGTTGGAAAGGTGCATCTTCACATTCAGTGTCATCTGATATGATGATGCTTTTATGTTTTTTTTTTTTTTTTTAATTCCAGCCACTTGTTGCTTCGTTTATTAGCTGTCTTATGTATGTTGGACCAATAATACTATAATTAATAATAGTTGGTTGGATTCATTGCATTATTGCTACAAAGAAGGGAGTAATGCTGTTTTACATATATGTATTTGAGGATCTGAAGCCTTATATATTTCCACCAGAGTGATATGACATGTATGCATGGCTGGATGATAGCCTTTAGCCAAAGCAACAAGTTGACAGACAAGCTGCAGGCGGCTAACTTAATTCACCAACAGGTTGGCAGAGCTGACTGCATCTATAATGGCTGACATGTGTACAATGCAGCTCTGATTTAACTTTAAAACACATAATGATACAATATGGCTGCTTGCCTCTGTAACCCAGTGACGTGCTGTGGAGCTAGTGAGGGGGAAAAGGCCTCAAACCGTCGAGTCAGACTTGTAAATGAACACAATGATTACATTCCTCTTTTTTTTCTTTTCCGGTGGCTATGGCACTCCCCCTCTGCTCCATTTCTGCACCCTATGTATTATTCATATAATTTGTTCACATTACCTAAGTACAAATCTGTTAAATTATTTCTGTGTGTTGACTCCCAAGGGGCCTGGTCTTTGGTATCATGTTTAAAACCTATCTGAAAGTGTGGTTATGACTGGGGCTGCCCCTGGGGTCTGTTCCTCAACGGTTTCTTGTACTACACTAATATCCTTGATTGGCTCTCTCAACCCAACAGCTGAAGGTCAAATTGATATTCAACCCGCAAGTGTAATTAGACAGAGGCAATTACATATTCTCAAAAGCTTTAATCGGAGGAGAAAAATCAGCAGTGGATGATTCCCGTGTAATTTATTCAGATTGTCTTTTTTTGCCTTGTCATAATCAGGTAGAAATACTCGTTATTAAGACGCAAAATTAGATCCAGCCCATAACCATTTGCAGTATTTCAAACAGCAGACAGGCTGCGTTAGCACACAGTAGGTGAAGCCTGGCTGTGGCGATACTTTCATTTATCATTATTTTCAGTTGGTTTTAGGCCTGCTATGTCTGTGCTCATAGCTTGTCTGTTTTGACATATGCCTTGATGCATGCAGACGCCAGGTATAGACCCAGGACAGTGGGGGTTCTCCTGTTTACACCAGACTGAGGCTCATGGCAGGTCTGTCCAAACAGGCAAACTTTTTAAAGTGCAAATGGGGGGAAGAGTGTCGTTTCTGTACATACAAAACAAAAAAAATGTGATAACCAATGTGGCTGTAATTGTAACAGCTTTCTAAATTATTTGTAATTTAATTAAAAAAAAAAATTTTGGGTCACTTACTCGCATACTTGTTGCTTAGTTTATTTTCAGCCCATGCATGCCCATAAAGTGTGGTCAGCCAGGGTGAATATAGTCTCATTAAATAAATATATATAACATGATGCTTTTGGGGTGAACATGAAATATCACGCTTTTAAATCGTCAATTTGTTGATTTATGTTGTGTTGTGTCACCATCGCCGTTAACAGGTGAGAAGCCCTTCAAATGTGAGTTTGACGGCTGCGACAGACGCTTCGCCAACAGCAGCGACAGGAAAAAGCACTCCCACGTCCACACCAGCGATAAGCCCTACAACTGCAAAGTGAGAGGCTGCGATAAGTCCTACACACACCCCAGCTCCCTGAGGAAACACATGAAGGTGCACTGCAAGTCCCCCCCACCCAGTTCAGGCTACGAGTCCTCCACCCCGTCCCTGGTCTCCCCCTCCTCAGACTTGGGCCGGGAGCCAGGGGGCTCCTCGGTGCTGTCGGAGCCGGTGGGATCCTCCCAGCCCGCGAATTTAAGTGAATGGTACGTGTGCCACAGTTCAGGTGCCAGCGGCGCGCAGACACCCCCCAGCGGGCCGTCCACGCCCGACCCCACAGACGAGCCACCGTACAGAAACCGAGAACCGAGGGACGCGTTTTAACCCAATTGGACTCAAACACGGTGCCAGAAGTGACAGAACGCATTTTTCATTTTCAGCAGCTTAACTATTAAAACTGGTTTGGCTTTGGTGCCTCTACTACGCCTGTGAGGGCTCACTGGTCCCCCTTTTGGATGAGCCACCAAACAGACACACAGAGCCAAGAGACGCATTTGAACCACATTGGAAGGAAAATGTGCAAACCTTAAAGACGTGCTAATTTCCGGGCACAATAAAATAATATATTTTCAAACCTCAGCGACTCAAAATTGTTGGCTCAGTGCCGGCACGCCCTGCCGGCCCACTGGTCCACTTGTGGAGAGAGTCGTGTAAATCCATTAGACTATGTGGTGCATTATTGTAGGCTAGGTATGTTGGTGTAAAATTATTTTGTAAATTCGGGTTTTGACTTCAATATGTTTTTATTTATTTATTTTTCAATCTGCTCTTGGAGGATTTTGTATTATCGAACCAAAGTGCATGTTTCAATTAGGTCCAAAATGTACATTTGTAAATTTTGTAAGTTTTCGATGTGTTGATGTGGATAGGTGGAGTAAGGGTCTGCCTCAGAGCAGTTTCTTACTGATTACTGCAGTTATTTGTACAAACATTTTATGTTTACAGCATATTTCCTTTTCCCATTTATGCCATCGAGGGTCAACAATCGAACTGTTTCATAAGCCTGCAGTATTTGATATACGACCGTGAAATTATAAATGTTTTATCAAAGTGGGCATTTTGTGATTTTGTATCATTGTCAATATTTTATTTTATTATTATTATTACTATTATGCTTTTTGAATATCTGACATCGAGCGGCATTCAAAAATTCGTACCGGATTGCCTTGTAATTTGTGAGTATTTTGAATAAATCTTGTATGACTAAAGTGAAAACTCTGCTGAGCCATTCGGCTTTATGTGGAATTTACAGCCGGTTATCAATTATCTTAAAATTGATCACTTTTCTGGACAATATGTTAAACATTTCTGTCTTCAAAGAAAATTTTCTTTTTTAACCCAAAAACGGTTGCGTCCTTTTACACACAGCCCAGGAAAGAAAAGCTCCAGAAATACTTTGTTCACTTTTCAGATCCAGATAAAACTGCTAAAATCCGAAGCAACAAAAGTGAATGAAAGGTCCTTTACGTGACATTTAAAGATTTTATTTTCTCGGTAAGGGGGGGGGGGGGGACTTAAATTGTGCTCCGCTTGTGTTAAGTCTTACTTTCTCTGCCGAGCTGCGGTTCGGTGCGGACGTGGGCAGAGTTTGATGAAGGGCTGCAATATTCTGATCCAGACTTCAAAGAGGACTTTGTACAAAGAGCCATTTTTTTTCACGACGGTGAATCCTCACGGTGAATTAAGATTTCTATGGCAATGGCCAAGTCAAACTCAAATGATATGGGGCCAAGTCCGCGCACTCAAAAGCCCGCTCTAAAGAATGTAATATTTGCTTCCCATGGGGTAAGAAACGGTAATCTACGTCCTTTATGCTGCAGACGGGGGCCGCATAAAGAGGAAAAATATATTCTTTTGCTCCGGGCTTTACTTTGCGGGAATCAAAGGAGGCGCCGCAGAAACGCAGTTGTCCCGCATCATAATAGACTCGCAAACTGAACCATAATCATATTTTGGGCTCTATACATGAAACATGGAAAACCATAAGAGCTCGGCTGCCTGTAATGAAAGCCGCGCGTGTTCGTAATGAACATGTGAATTCATTATTTCAACTTTGAACATTTGCAGACGGTTTTTTTCTGACTTTTTTTTTTTTTTTTGGATACATTTATTTCAGTCGTATAAAATACGAACAGAAACGTGCCGAAATGAGGGGAAATGCGAAGTTGACCAATACGCCTAAGAGTTGTGTCGTGCTGGGAAAACCTTTGGGCTGAATATGACTCCGGCCTGGACGGAGGAGCAGAGCTGCACCTCTGACGGAGTTTGGTTATGACAGTTTGCTTTGTGGAAGAGGCCCAGCCGAAAGAAAAGAATAAATGCTAAACAACCAAATAGAAGATGATGATGATGATGCCTCTTTTGGAACCAGTAGAGGAAGAAAACCAAAAAAAAAAATAAAAACAAAAGGCAGGAAAGAAAAAAAAAAAACCCCAAGATAGTTGGATCTCAATTGAAAGTGGGAGTCTTTGAAGTGGAAGATGATATCAGAGGGATTCTTCTAGGTCGTCTGAACGACGTTGATGACACGGAAAGCCCTTTGTCACCGATTTGTTGGGCTCCTCTCTAAAGCTTTTAGTTCCAGTCGTCAAAATGGACAAGAACTAACTGAGTCGCGTAAGAACATTTTCCATTCAGCGCTGAAAGTGAAGGATGGGCAACATTTTAAAGGGCTGTTTCTTTAGAGAGGGAGCTGCAGCGTGTGTCAGGGAGGGATGGCCGGCTATTTCAGTGTTCGAGAGGTATTTCTGAACGCGATGTCCTGCCTCACTCTGCAGGCAGGGATCGAATAGAAGTGGCCCTGAATTCAGTAAAACCACGTCTGCCCTGAGGTGGCTTTAGTGCTCTTTACGCCTAATCATTTATGGCTTTGGGACAAAATACAAACGGCGTGTCTCGAGGCAGAAACGACGCTGCTGCAAAGTAGGGTTTGGTTGCAAAGTGGAGCGTTAAAAGTGAACTGGCGCGACTGTTTGCTTTTATTGTGAAAGTTAAATTCCCGGCGAGCGGACAGTGTGGAGGCGCACAGGATCTTTAACGACTGACGGCCTCTGGTCCGAGCTCAGCTATGGGGGTCAAGAATCAAGAACAGGTGTGAGGGAGGGAGAGAGAGAGAGAGAGAGAGAGAGACTCCCAAGAACCCAAACAGGAAACCTGCAGCTACACAGGAAACGTACATGCTCGCGTTGATTGCAGGACAGATGATGTTGTAAGAGAAAGAAAAGAAGGGGGTGGGTTTTGCAACAAAAAAAAGGAAGAAAATGAATCCATTTGGTTCCTCGCTGCATCCTGGGGCTCATTGGGGTGTGAAATATCATTTCTTTGCAAAATAATGGAGGCGGTAATCCTACTTCCGGAAACTGTCCGGCATTATTGAACAAAACCCTTTTAATAGGGGGATTAGCAGTCTAGGAGTAAAAGCCCCCCCCTTCACACCAGCCCCCCCCCCCCCCCCCCACGCTCCAACACCACCATCAGCACCTCCAGCTCCAACCAGGTCATAATTATCAGGAATGAAGTGGCCGAAATTGGCGTGGAAAATAAAGGCAGAGCCGACAGGTGCAACGGAGCCGACAGAGAGCATCCTGGGAGCAGGAGAGACACGTGCATCGGCTTTTACAGTTTGTCGTCGTAAATAAGTATTTGGGAGTTCAGGTGAACCAAGTGTGGCTCGTAGTTTGCAGCAACAATTCGCCAATACGTTTGATTTTCGTTGTAAAGGCGCATTACACTGTATTTGTTGAGACTTTGATCGTGTTTGCGGAAGTGAGGTCAAAAGGCAAAGTATTGCGCATAAAGCTTCTCATGACTATTGAATATTTTGCCACAAGGTTAGTTTCCAATGGGGGGGGGGGGCTGTGATGCGTAGGCTACCACGAGCTTCCGTCATAAAGATTTATGACAACCTTTAAAGCTAAACGAAGTGTATTCCGCACATATAAAAGGTGCGCAGGCAGGTTTAAGGCCACAGCTGTAGCGTTTGTACATAGCAGGCAAACCTCACATAAGTCACTATATGAACAAACTGGGGGGGGGGGCTCAGTGCCAGTAAGACCTCATAGACCCGCCCCACCCTCCACCTCCACCTCCCTCCCCAGGGTGTAGGATTACCGTCATCCACAGATTTAAGGAAACGGGAGTTATTTTACTTTCATAGAGGATCGGCCTCCCGCCCCTGCGGATCGGGCGGGGGGGGGGCGGGGGGGCGCGGGGCGGGGGGGGGGGGGGGGGGGGGGGGGGGGGGGGGGGGGGGGGGGGGGGGGGGGGGGGGGGGGGGGGGGGGGGGGGGGGGGGGGGGGGCGGGGGGGGGGGGGGGG